>BGPR01017825.1:9078-31871 GCA_013235015.1 Araneus ventricosus | reverse complement strand
TATTTTATCTGTTACGAATATTAGATGTGTTCATGGTATTCAGCAAATTCTAATCACTATACAATTCAAAATAACTTAAAGATACCACTTTAAAAACACTTGGTGTAGAACCCTCATCTTTAGCTTCTCTCGACAGGAGCTAAAATCTCATTTCGTTGTAATGCCGATATCTTTCTGAATACTAATGATATTGAACTGAATATTTTTATATAAGTTGCGCTATATATCTGGCTTTAAAGTTGTGAAAGAAAAATTACACTATGTTTCGCGCATGCGCAGTAAAACATTATTTAGTAAACATGCTCATAATTCCTGTAATATTCAAACATTCTTTTCCAAATTTTTACAAAATGCTTCTCTAACGTATTGTCATCTTTTCTGTAAGTTTCGTATAATATAACAGAAAACTCTGCATGTTATAAGCAAAAAACAGGTGGGAAAATTTGAGACTTTTTAAGAAAACCTTTATATCTTCCCAAATATTTGTTCTGAGTTTACAAAAATTCCTGTAAATATTACGCACATTATACATTACCATTTCTGAAAGTTTCATCTTGTTATCAGTAATTTGTGAAGCGGGGTGGGCCAAGCACGTTTTTGTCTTCATCAGTTTGTAGACGGTCCCCTAATTGCCCTCAGGACCGAATCTTCAATGTAAAATGTGAGTTATTGTCTATTCTGTACATGTCCGAAGTTTAAAGGCAGGCAGTTAAACCATTCCGGAGAAATTCTAAAAAATGTGAAAATCTGCAAGTGTCCGGATACTTTTGGGCATATAGTGTACCTTCTTTATCTAATATATTAAAATAAATATTGGTTGAAATAAATTTCAGTTTTACTTTAACTTTTTTTTAAATATCAAATTTAATAAAATTCAAATTTTGGAAGATGCATAATGGAAGGCACTAAAAAATTTGGAAAAAAAACCTTACTGATAAAATCCATTAGAGGCATTGATTACTTCATACACGAGACTAGATTTTACAGCACTCTGTTGGTCCATTGCAGAGACTCCTCCTTTAGAGAGTACCCACTTGAATACCAGACCAAGAATGTATATACTGAAAAATGAAGATTAATACTGAGTTCCCCTATATCAAAGTTTGGGCTAGCAAAAAACAACTGATAATCAAAAATATGAATAAGAATTGTGAAATAATATACAGTGTCTTTTCAAAAAAAATTTATTTCTTTTATGTTTGGTATTCATGCAGCTTTTGAGTAGCTTCAGAATGGGACATAATTTTAAGAAATACACAGACATGACACAGGCTTGGAACAAAAAAGCTGAACTTCATAAAGAATCGTGCCAAACATAAATGTCAAGAAGTAAAATATATATGATTAATTGAACAATAAAATAAATTTATACAAAACGTGCTTGAGATATTAAAAATATTGTAGAATTATTATATAAAAGAAAATTAAGAATGATAAAATCCGATGCCAAAAAAGCAGAAATGTGTCATGTTTGAATATATCAATTCACACTCCTGTACTGTCTAAACAATTTGACTCAATGGATTACTGATCCAGTAATTTACCAACAGATTACTTAATCGGTAACCTTTTGCTTGATCAAAGAAGCATAACAGAAATAATTATGCATTGTCCCTATATTTAGAAAGCATGTATTGACTATTTGATACAAGATTTCACAAAATTATAACAGTATTTTCAGACATGTTTAGAATGCATAAAAAATTTAAGTTATTTGATTGTTAGAAGTAATGCTTAATCAGATTGAAAATTCAATGTGTTCTTTGATTTCGTACTATAAGAGGAGTGTCCATGGGATACAAACATTTTTGGAATGAGTAGTTCTCTAATAGTAGAAACATATGAAAGAAAAGCATGAAAATTCTTTTATAGTTTGAAGAAATTTCAAAATTCTTTCTAAATCTACACTTTGCCACTTTTTTTATAGTGAAGTGCCAAACATTGATTTTGCCACTTTTTATAGGATTTACTATAAAAAATTACAAAATAATCACATATGATATTTTTGAAAAATCTGACACTCGAGAGAAAAACTTCATTGACTGCAACTCAATTTGATCGATTTTTATGAAAGTAAAATTTAGAAGTTAAATTTCCCCATATTTAAATGCATTAAAAATGTAGATATAAGATATCTATATTAATAATGTAGGAAGGGGGTATATTGTTAATTTTGAATTATAATGACAAAATTTGATTTCAGATCTGAATTTTAAACAGAAATTACCTGAAAGTTGGAGGTGTATTATATAAGGATTTGTTGGCAGCATTTATTTTGTAGTCAAAAACTGTTGGGCATATAGGCATGCCTTTCCCAAGAAGATCTTCTCTTACTATTACAAATGTTACACCGGGGATTCCTGCATTTTTCTGAGCTCCAGCGAAAATGACACCAAACTAAAAAAATAATTTATGTTTAACATAATGATCAAAACTGTACAGTTTAATTGGTTATTAATTATTAAATTAATATAGTATTAATATAGCACTGTACAATTTATTGCCAGATCATGAAATTAAAATATTTGAAACTTATAATAAAAAGGTACATTTGAAAGCAGAGAATATTAAGTGCCAATACTGTGTTGAGTGTTTGTCTTTTATGTAACTAACCTGGACATAATTTTCGATTTCAATAAACTAGTACAACTTTTTATATTAAATTGACAAGATTTAAAATGTAAAGGTTTAGTAATTTGTAATATTTTCTGCATTAAAATTTAGACAATATAATTTTAAGTTAAGCCAATTTCTAAGTCAAAAAAAAAAAAAAAAACAAGATCTTCATTCACGAAAGCATATCTGTCAGACAAGAAAAGCCTTTAATAGTTGTGAAAAATTTTGTAATGCAATAAAAAAATAAAAAGAGCATTAGCCACACTTGCTTTAGTTACTAGATGAGTGTGTTCAAAATCAATGAGAGTAACAGAAAAGAAACAAAATTTTAACAATTACTACATATTGCTAATCTGTGCCAATAAGTATGGCGGAATGGGTACATTTCTAACACAATTTAATGCCTTACAAAAGCACATAATTATATTTCTTAAAGTACTAATAAAATAATACAAACCTTTGTCACATCAATAGGTCTAGTTAAAACATTCGAAGACATATCACATATTAAAGGCACTCCATTTGTTTCAGGTACAAAATCAAATTCAATACCTGCAAAATAGAGCAGTTATAATATAAAGAAGTTTTAATAAGAAAATTTTCATTTAAAAAAATGAATCTTAACATATACAAGATAAAAAAAGTTTCATATTTCATCTCTGTTGTAAAATAATCCAGCAAACAAAATATATCTCAAAATAGAATATCTAAAATTTTGAAAAAAAATGAACTATTTAAATTATTAAAAGAAATTAAACAGGTTTTAGATCCACTATTATAAAAACATTTCTTGAAAGAGAGGTTAAGTAAACAAAATCAAATTATAGAAATGAAATATATGCATACAAGTTTTAGATCAAGTCTTATTAAAAATTCATTTTAATTATATTTAAATAAGTATATAACTCAACAAATATTGAACAACAAAGGCTATATAAAATAATCATTTTCAAAAATGCAAGAAGATGAAAAATCTAAAAATATGAACTATTACAGATACTTATTATAATAGAAGACATCTAATAAATTCTAAAACAGAGATTTTAAACAAAATTTGCTTCAATGATCCAGCTGTATTATAAGCAGGATTTTTTTTTTTTTTTTTTACACACACTTTTCAATACACAAATTATACAGGAAGAATTTTAATTTTTGACATATTTATAAGAGTAATAAAACCAAACCCGTTTATTACAATATTGCTGGGACCTAGAAAAAATATTGTTATAGACAGGTTATCATTGTTGACAGTTTGAGACTTTATTCTTTCAATGGTTTTGTGCATCTGCATGTACTAATATATTCATCTTGCAAATACATGCCGATATAAAATTGTATTTTATAAACTTTCAACTATTTTCCTTTTTTAGGAACTTAAAAATGAAATTTTAATTTAAAAGTTTGTCAACATTGTCACTTATAACCAGAAGTGGCGTTAGAGTTTGCTCGAAGGGAGGGCACAGTCTCCCCAACAGAGGGGCACAACCTGCTGTACAGGGAGATGAGTGCAATGAAATTGGTCTCAAATTTTCGCCAGATCTTTATTTATCAACTAGTTGAATACCCCGTACAAAACTTTTACCCAAGTGCTTACAAAAACTTTCACTGTCTCCACCCCTGCTCACGACAGCTTTAAATCGTTTTTGTTCCTTGTACACTTCACTTTTTTCCACAGCATCTTCAACTTTTTTTTTAAGAAAGTAGCCCCCATGTCTGCCTGTTATAACAGGCTCCAGTGTCTATCCCCTCCTTCCAATTTCCCTATTATCTTATATTGTGGAGCATGGAGTGTCATTTTTCAAGGGTAAAGACAAATCAAGATTGTTGTGTACTAGTTTTCTAAAGAGGTGAAATTATCATTGTAGACAGGTCCACCTAAAAAGTGATCATTTTTGTAGGCAGGTTCAAAATACATTGAGTATATAGGAATTAAATGGGTCAAAGAAAATATCGTTAAAGGCAGGTTTATCATTATACACAGGCTTCACTTTAGTTTCTGAGAAAACAATATACTATAGAATTCTAAATTATACTACATTTATTTCGATTACCTAAGCTCTTCTATCATTCATTTATTTAAGCTCAATCTCTATAAGGCTCTTTTACCAGGAATTGCCCATATATTTCAACTAAATTTCAATAAAAAAATAACACATTTAAGATCCAATCATAACCATTAGAAAGGACAGTAAAAAATATGCCAAGAGAAAAGGACAAACAGCTTTTCATTATTCCTGGGAAAGGCACTCTAGATGGAATGTATTATTTGAATATTTTACTGACTGAGCATATTCTCAAAATGAGGCTTGGGTTGTTTTTGCAAGGATTTTTTTTACCAGATCTCAGATATTAAAAATTATATAGGGTAAAAAGAAAAGAAATTTAATTTAATTTAAACTGAAAACTGTACAGAAAAAAATGCTTATCACAAACAAACACACAGTCTTAATGACTAAATAAGTCTAACAAATGGTTTTATGATAGTTCTGAAGAAGAATCAAAAGTTTAAATGGATAAAATACCAATTTATTTGCACACAAAATCATTATTTTAAAAATCTTCGAAAGTAACTCTGCTTTAACAAAATATGCAGAAGTAAAAGCTTTTATTTTTCCCAAAATGAAAATTAGTAACAAAATTATTAATCATATAGGTGAATGCCTTATTGTCATTTGAATATTAAAACAGCAAATTTTAAAAACATAAGTTTAATGTAAATTATAGTTACCACGTTTATTGATAAAACATTATCAGAGTGAAAACATTCTCCAAGATAATCAGCATATAATAAAATACATGAAAACAATGTCACAAGATTTTTCATTAAAAAAAAATACTGAAAATTCAGCATTTATGAAAGCTTGCTCTACCAGAAAGCATAATCATAAGACCAAGTAATTGCTACAGTAATATCATAATAGCTATCCACAGCTATACTACTTGCCAAAAACATTTGATTAACTCAATCTAAAATTGGCACATTGCCAGTGTCTGGGATATGTCCAGTCAGTGAAAAGCTAAGTGTCATTTCCCATTCACCAGGTCTCTCAAATCGAAATCAAGATATAATAACTATAATTATGGCTAGGTTTTTGGATAAAAATGAAAAGAAATGCACATATTTTTAACCAGGGTTTACAACATTTCAAAGTATTTAAATTCACTAAGTATAAAGACATTAATTTCTACAAATTTTATAATATATTGAAAACCATGATTAAAATAATACAAATGAAAGCTATAAAAAAAGCAAAATTACAAATGAAATTGCTTAAAGATCATTTTACCATGTATAGTTTCATTCGCACAGTAGTATACATATTTTGCATTGTTGCTTAGTTTCCATTCTGACTGGTCTGGAATGCCTAACAAAAGAAATGAAAAAATGAACACATACAACGATAATAATTTACTACTTAAGTAATACAAGGTAATATGTGAATTTCCATACTAGGAAACAAAAATTTGTTAATTATCATATTTATCTCTCATTACAAACATAACTGTTATAATAAATACATATAAAACTTGAAGATGTTTCTGTTTATAATCTGAAGAATATTATAATACAGCAGGCAATGGATTAACAAAAATAACTCATTCAAGGATAATATTTGCTAATTGAACTTTTAATTAACTGATCAGCAATTTACCCTACATTTATATAGGGTCAGATGGGGTAAAGTGGGTAGAAGATACCCTACTTTTAGCTTTTCATTTAAATAAGTATTGTCAAAATATTACTTATTAAAACCTTTTTTGTTTTTTTCTATACATTACACATCTTAAGAGTAAAATTAAATAAGTTTCATTAGTAAGTTGTTTTATATATGTTTGCTGGAAGATAGTTTGTAACCATATGTTTTGTATACCCATTTTTACCCCATCCAGGTGAAAATGGATATGCAAATCTGATGCAGTAGCATATGTTAAAAAAATAAATTATTTGTTGCAGTACAGTAATATAATAACAGTAAAAGTCAGATTTAAATAAATTTTTTTATTAATTTATTTAAAAAGGCTCAAATTATACAGTAAATATGGTAAAAAAAAATATGGGTTTTTTTCCCAACATACGATTCTGTATATCTGTTAGTCCTCAAAAAATTAAAGGACCTCTGTTATTAAATTGTGGCTCATTCAAAATTTTTATTATGTGATCACCTTTGATATAATCCATGTCGTCTACATTCAGAAAAATGAAAGTTGCCCATCTTAAATTTTTCAAATTATTTCATTTTATAGGCATCTCCTTCAACAGCCATAATTTTGCCAATGAATTCTGGCTTGCTTTTTTCCCTCAAATATAATGCTTTTACCCAGACACCTACTGTTAGACTTTATCTCACAGCTGCATTTTCTGTAATATTTCCAGATACTTCTACAAGGAAATTACGTTGCTATTTTCTCTTTCAATTTTTAGCCTTTCTATTACATCTTCATTTGTTAAAATTTCACCAGCCCTTGTCTGCACTCATTTGCATTTTTGCTTTGAATTATTCATGTATGCAGTTGTGAAATTTGAAGCTCTTGGTGATATTGCTGACAATTTTGCGCATTTCAAATCTTTTTATTTTGAAGAAATTGTGCTTTATACAACTCTTGAGGTGGAGACAAAGAGAGGTTCTGAGAACTTGAAGCCATATCAGAGAAAACAGAAACATCTGGTTGCAAACTTTAGGCATCTGCCAAAGAAAGTGTTATTTTGTGTGAAATTGCTTTTATGTTTTTAACTATACACTTTAGATCCCTCTGATAACCATATCTTGCCATAAATTTTAAAGATTAAAAAATTATGCGCTCCTCTTCATGAGAGAATACTGGTAATTTTCCTGATCCTTTACACGCAGATTTTTTTAACTAGTTATGATATGGAATATTTATGTTTCATTAATTTTCAATTTATCATAAATGAATTATTTATTTAAAGAAAAAAAAATGCTGCATCTATCCTACATAAAATGCAGAATGTTTAAGCCCAACCATATACCCATTTTACCCCATTTTCTAAATATATATATATATTTTTTTCCCTTGGCTGCAAGTTGAAGCAGCAGTAGAAATGTCCAAAAAGATATTATGCCACTATAATAAGAATTCCTCAATAATCTGGTCCTAGCAGTGAAAATTAGAACACATAACATATAGCATAAACTTGTCCACTTCAGTTTAATGTGTTACCACTCACTTATAAAGAAACTGTGAAAAAAATATCAGTTAAGGAATGAAAGTCGGAACATCTAACTATAATATCCAACTCAAAAAACCAGAAATATAATTAAAAAATCTGTTGTTTCATAAGCCATATATTTTGACTATCCATTTTACCCCAAATGACCCTAAGAATTTGATTCTCTGGAGTTTCAAAAAAAAAAATTATACAATCTCTTTATATATATTATTGCAGATCTATATATTTATACATATGCAATAACAGAGTTAATCTTCTCCTTACAGCAGTAGTAGCAAGATTTTCATAATGGCGTTTCAGTTGCCCACAAATGCTTCATCATTAAATGATTAGAGTTGACTTCCCTCACTATTCTGTCTTTCCTTCAATAACTGAGCTGATTATTTTACTCCCATGTCCTATTCAGTCACCCATGTGTGATGGGCAGATTGACTGGAAATGAGGGAAAACAAAAATGTATCTCCATGGACAGTCAAGGGAGACCACAGACATTATTGTCAAAATATTTAAAAAGAAGGGAAAGCGCATTCCCGTTTCTTTGCCAAAATCGCCATTTTAAAAAGGACATTTGAACTTGCATCAAGCCTGTAATCAGAAGAATGACTTAAGACAAATGTTGATATCTTTTTTCTCCTCCTCCTTATTCAGGGTTTCTCTCAAGTGATAAATAGCAGTGACAATGAAGAGATATCCTTCTTGTGGTATTTTTTTCCCTGCAAGATGTTTGCTACCCCCAAAAATAAATCTTTCATGAATGTGATCATACTCTTAACTATATGTTAACCAACTATTCATCTCTAATAAACATTGGATATGATATAGTCCCTGCTGCAGAGTATTTGCAGATTTTTGTACCATTTAAGATTTTTTTCCCTAAGCTTCATAATACTCGCATCGAAAATCATCAAGAGGCTTTTTGCATTACCTTATTTTTAAGGAAAGAAAAATCTTTTCACGGAAAGCTTTTTTTACTGTTTAAAAATTTGTTCAATGGAGAATGAATGAAGCATCTGTTAACCAAAAGGATAAATGGAAAAATTTTAAAAATCATACCTGTATAGACTGAAGTTTTTGGTAAAACTCTATTTACTTTGCAGTATTTCTCAGCTTCTTGGGCAGCTTTGGATGACCATGTGCCAGTGACGATGTAATCAACAACATCATCAGAGGAGGAACACAGATTTAGTGGAACAGCAGCAAACTGACCAGTACCTCCCCCTTGCAGAAACAGTACTTTATAATTGGGAGGAATTTGGCTGAAAATAAGCATGTTCATTATCAATACAACAAATCCAACATGAAAGGGAGGCATTTCATTTCATTTTTTTTTTTGTACATACTTTATCAAGTATCATTCAAAAATTAAGTTTAAAAAAATTGAATATAACTTGCTAATTCAAACGTTTTTAATTCAAATTTATCAGTAATTCCAATTTTCTATTTGATCTGTTGAATGCCCCGTAAACATATAACTTAATTTACCATCTATAACCTGAATTTATCATGCTTAATTTGAATTTAAAACTAAATTGCCGGAAATTATTTATTTTTAAACTGTTCTTATTACTTAAATACATCAGTACCTTATGGCCATGCAGCATATTAACTAGAACACACACACACAAAATATTTATCACTTTAAAAAAAAGATATTAATGTTTGATATGATTTCCACTGCTGCACACAGTCTATTTATTACAATTAGAGACTTAAATATTAAAATTATTATTTTTAAAATCTATAATTATCACTTAATTCATTAGAATTCCTTACTGTTTATTCATTTATTATTTAGTAAAACTAATAACTACCAAAAATAAATCCTTATCATTTTTAGCTTAAATGTTGTTTTCTCTTGCTGTACTCAATTTTAAACCTAGATTTTCTTAATTTGAATTTTTGGGTAAATCGAATTTTTATTGCGGTCCCATTAGCTTCAAAGTAACCAAGTTCCACAGCAATGGAATAATGTATTTTTTATTTTTTTTTTTTTTTTTTTTTTGATTTTGAATGCATCGCCTTAAGAAGTTTATTTTATAATCAAACATTAATAACAGATAACAATCGCGAATTTCTAACCCCATTAAGCTAATCAATGAAATATTTTTTATACGGAATCACCCAAAAATGAATTTATGAACTTACTAAAGTTCACGTAATGCAGCTTCAGCTTCATCATTTATTTTTCCAAAATCTACTCCTCTGTGTGTTAGTTCTGTTAAAGACAAAAATAAGAAATAATCAGTTGGCATTAAATGCCTTTTAAATTGTATCAAACAAATAAAAGATTACAATGCACCACCTATAAATTTAAAAAAAAAGGGCAATTCTTTAAAAAAAGATTCAAGTGAAAAATGGCTACATTTTATATGTAAATTTTAATTTAAAATGCCTTACTAATTAAATTAATTAAAGTCAGACAAAACAATGGCGAAGAAAGCGTTATCAAAGCAAATGATGTGATATTTAATAACCATACTGCAGTGGTGTAGTCGTAAATTAAGCAGTGCCGGAACGCTCCGACTTGATATTGTTGGGGGGATGGAAAGGAATGGTGGGAGTAGAGGATAACTTCATAATAAAATATTTTTTTTACATTTGAAATCTATGATTATTTTATTTAGGTACTGAAATAGTGAAATAATAAAACGTCAACACTTTACAGTTATGTTTTTGATCAAACATTAACATGATGTGTACTGCAGTAAAAAGCATGAATATAATGAAAATTTTAAAGATTTTGTTTATTGGTGTTAATTTCAAGTTATACTAAAATTAAGTAATAATTAATCAAGTTACTAGTAAGTAATATGGAAAATATTAGGAGTTTTCAGAATCGAAAACATAAAATACAATTAAATGCCAGTACCCTTAATGCTTTTAATCCCTTCCCGCCATCACTTGCCACTTTATTACTTTTATTAATTTAAATGTTTATATTTTCAGGATAAGGATTAGACAAAGACCGCTTTGTTTTAAGCAGGCATCTTACATTTTTTTTTTTCCTTATTTATTTCTCGTAAAGAAAAAACAGTGCCGGAACGGCATTCCGTCGAAATAAAAAATTAGAACTCCACTACACCCCTGCCACATAACATCAGAAAATACTCTGCTTTTGAAAAACAAACACTGAATCAATAAAAGAATATACTATACGTTTTAATCTGGCGAAAAATTGTTAATAAAAGGTTCAGTTTACGAAAACTTGATTACGTTTACAAAGTAAAGGAAGATTTATTAAAAACTAAGGAATAACTATTGAGACTTTTACTAGCATTTGTTGAAGTTCGTTTACACCTGTCAGCATTTTCCCTTTTTCTTTTAACATGTGGCAGTTGCAAATAAAGCTGCAAAACTGCTGAGTAAATAAATTTCTAGTAAAAACGTGAGAGGAGGTGCGTAGGATTTTTTCCCCTGTGAGTAAGGGAGGGAGGAAAACGCGTTTCACTTTAAACAAAAAAAACAGGTGTATTGGAATGAATAAAATTAAGATGACCAGATTTCTCGCATTAGCCGAGACAGTCCCGAATTTTGGCAGATTGCCTTTGTCCCGAATTTGAATTAAATATTCCGGATTGTCCCAAATCGTCGCTTTACAAGCAACATTACCTTTCTCAATTTTTTGAAATTTCAAAAAAAAGAAAAGAAAAGAAATACTCACTATTTCGCAACCAATAACGAATATTTTTGAAATTTGTATTACATCTGGTTGCAACTTTCGGTCTTGCGTTCATATCAGATGTGAAAAAAATTCAGATATATCTGTTATTGGTTGCGAAAAGTTGAGTATTTCCTTTCTCTTTAAATTTCAAAAAATTGAGATAAGTGAACTATCTCAAGTTCACTTATCTCAATGAACTTGAGATAAGTGAACTTGCACTTATATCAAGTTGCTTACTGGTTGCAAGTTCGTAGCTTGTTAAGCGACGAAATTTTACTTGCAGCAAAATAGCTCATATAAAGATTTATTAACTAGATTTAATTTGTAATTTTTTTTAATGCGTAGAAAGTGACTAGATATCAGGGATATTGAAAATCCTGATTTTCAACTATTCGTGCCAGATTGTTTTTTTATTTATCAATAAATAGTTCATATTAAAAAAAGATCGTATTGATTTAATTTTTCTAAGGAATTTTCCTTCCCAACTTTATTATACAAAAAATAAATAAAAATTTTTTTAAGGTATAAGCTTTTATTCATGCGAAAAAATGAACGCGAAAGTTGAAAATAATTTTTCTCATTACAATAAAGTGCATGGTTCGAATAAAAGCTTGGGCGCCTTATATAGCACATTACATTTTGTGTATATTTACTTAAAACAAATGTAATATTCCTAGAACGTAAAGGCGCCCACGCTTTTATTCGAACCATGCATTTTTTTGTAATCAGAAAAATTATGTTCGACTTTTGCGTTCATTTTTTCGCATGAATAAAAGCTCATACCTTAAAATTATTTATTTATTTTATACTTTTTAGTGGCGGTTGACACGAATACACACGACAGGTTACGCATAGTAAACCAAATTCAATTACCGAATTCTCCAATATAAAACACATATTAAGTAAATATTCGTTACGAATATTACAACAGCGCCGGACGAACACTCCGTTATAGTCCGTGCCCCAGCACGGAGTAAAAAGTCGAAGGGCGCAAAATTGCCAAAACAATAAAATGAGAAAAAAAAATCGCAACGGAGTTTCTGAATTAATCAGAAAATTTTATGAAAATATTCTAAGAAACAATCTAATTTTACGTACCAAGACCCACAAACTTTCAAATCTTTTTTCAGGAATTTGAGATCGTATAATCACTTTAATGCCATCCTTGTCTATGCTGGCGAAATGGCATCCGAAATAGATGCAGATAAAAATTTTGAATCAATACCTAGACGTCGAGTTCGTCGGCGATAAAGACAATTTGATTATGAAAATCAGGATCAGCCCATAATCGTTGTACGGAAAAGTACAAAATCGAATTCTTTTACCACCTCGTTGACAATGCAATCAATTCTTTAAAACAAAGATTTTCTCAGTTGCAACATTACAACAGTTACTTCTGTTTTTTATATCATATATATGAAATAAAAGATGTTGGTCCTTCTGTAATTTTGGCCAATTGAAAAGATTTGGAAAACATTTTAACAGGTAGAGAATCATCGGACATAAATAGCCTGGAACTTTGTGATGAAATATCAGTGGTGTGTTCTCTATTGGAAAAAAATTTATCACCTTTGGAAGTTTTGAAATTGATAACAAAAATTAGTTTTGCTCCAAACTTGAGCATTGCTCTAAGAATTTTACTAACTCTTCCACTAAATGTTGCATCCGGTTAGCGTAGTTTTTTCAAACTAAAAATAATAAAGAACTATTTGCGAACAACAACATCTCAAATAAGATTAGTTAGACCTCGCTATATTAGGAATTGAGTATGAACTGATTAACAGTTTAAATGTTTCTGAATTAATTAGAGAATTCTCTGACCTAAAGGTTCGTAAAAAAAATTCATCTGAATTATACTCCTGCTAAGTATGTTTTTAAGTGAAGTATTTTAAGTGAAAAGTTATTATGAATATTTGCGTCAATTACCGAGTTACACTGTTGGTTTTTGGACGTTCGCTAAAAAAAAAAATGTGAAAAAGACCATAAAGCTTTTTTCAGAATGCTTAATCGTGGTCCCACAGGGGAGCGATTCTTTACTTTTGCACGGAGTGGTTCAAAGGCTAAATCCGACCCTGATTACAGATTACGAATTTGAAAAAAGTGCGACACAGACCGAGAGACGAAACAAGACCCACTCCCCCACTCTGACCTTTGACCCTCAAGCCGCTCCGAAATGGGGATGATTTACAGGCCAAGCCCCCTTCTATCGTGTGTCGTCTAGTGGTGTTGTTACAAACCTACATAACGTGAGGTTACCACTTTCCAAACTTTATCGCCCAAATATAGGGTTAAAATTTTAATATCTTAAACCGGTTCTTTCGCATTGGGTAACGAAACTTAACAGACGCTGTGACGTCGTGTTAACTAGACTTCGTATTGGGCATACACGACTGACACATAAATATTTGCTCTTTGCGGAGTCTCCTCCAACATGTAGCCATTGTGGTGACATACTAACTGTCAAACACATCTTAACAGACTGTGTGGCTGTTGATAGACGTCGTTTGAGGTACTTTTGCTCAAGCAGTTTCGACTTGTCATTTTTATTGGGACAAATTCCACATTTTAACCTCTTCATGTACTTGAAGGACATTGGTGTTTTCCATGATATTTAGTTTTCTTATCTTTGATCTGAGCTCTTTTAAATGTCTTGTTTTAGTAACTTTGTACCGTCGGTTCATTCATCTCACTTTTTTACTTGGATTTTAACTAACGATTCTATTAAGCACTTATTTTCTATACAGATTCTTCGTTTTCGGCGCAGCTTATCCCATTTGAGGATCTTGTGCCAGAGAAAGTCACATCAAATCAAATCAAAATTTTAATATCATTTTGTTAGGTTTAAAATAGGTATAGATTGCAAATTTTTCTGCATAATAATATTGTATTGTCTCCAGAAACCCACCACTGTGCTAAATTTCAAATCTATAGCTCGATTGGAAGTGGGTAAAAAATCGATCTTGGGATTTGTGGACAAGACACTCAAATTGAATACAAGCTTATGAAAAAATATGGTCACCCTATATGATTAATGTGAATGAAGCAACAGAAGAAAAAAATAAAATCGTGAGAATATATAATTATAATGCTCTTTTTTTAATCTCTCCCTGGTTTTTTTAAATCGTTCATTGTTTCTTTTTGCATCACACACGTCGTAGTTTGCAAGTAGTATGCCAGCCAATAGACAATATCATGTTAAAAAAACAAAAGAAACCACAGGAATTAAACTGAACAGAGACGAAACCCCAAAAGGCAAAAAAAAAAAAAAAAATTATCACATAGATCCATGTTTGTCGCATACACGCCATAAATAATTCGTTTCTAATTTCGAGCTATCAACTTTGACCACCAATCCGATAGCTCTCAAATTTAAAATCTATAGGCGTTTGAAAGGGTTCGGGTTTCTCTTTCGAAAGAACAGCTGTAGAGGAAGAAAAAAATTCGTGCTACTACGCAAAGCTACAGCTTTCAAGTCCATTGGAATTTAGCATTAAAGATGGCTTTGTGAAATTTTATTCTAACATTACATTATTTTTGCTCTTATTATTTTTTTGTGTGTTATATCAAAATAAATTTCCGATTTAATTTTTTTTCCCTAGTTCGTACCAATGTTTCAGAAAGTAATGCTAATCCCATTTTATCACTTATGTGTGAAGAAGGAAATTAAATTTTGGGTTTTGCCTTAAAAGTTCAAAAATTTAACGGAAACTTCCAATCAACCATCATTTGAATATGCGTAATCTGATTTTGGAAACGGTGCATTTTATGGTTGAACGTAAACTAGACGAGTAATATTATTTTAAACGAAAAACTATTTCCCTGGTCAATTTCCTTTAAAAACATCAAACGAATGTTAATTTTTAACTTTACTTCTAACCCTTTACAGAATGTTCCAGGCAATTTCACAAGAAATGAAAGCAAACTTTTATTGCTTTGTAATTACTTCTACGGAACAGAGTTAATAGAAATCGTCAGATTCTTCTATAAATACTATTTAAAAAACTAATTTAGAATTGATTACAGGTTTTCTAACTGCCAAATGTAAGTAAAATCGAAATCGAATGAATTTATAGTTACTTCCCGACAAATCCCACTTCTTCCAAATTCAATCAATAAACTCCAATATGCAGACAAACTGCTTGGGACATGATTCAAGAGGCAATTTAGCAGAAGTTCGGAGAAATTCAAAAACTTGTTATGCTTTCTTCCACCAAGAAACAAACTAGTTCGTGGCGAATGCTAACGATTTAGAGTGGGGGATTTTTTTCCACTTGACGTCAGTGGAATTTTAAATTCGTACAACTATCGCGTTCAGCATTCCAAGTCACGTAGCTGGAAAACTTCACAACTCACCATCACGTAAACCAAAGACTCTCAAACTGAGAGAATCTTATACATCATAGAATTCCGCGAAAGTTTTTCAGAATATCTTATGAACGAGTAACCGGATTTAAATCTTAAATAGTAATGCCCGTCCCTCAGATGCTTACACAAGTGAATAGCAGTAAAATAGAGCCTACTTTTTTAAAATCTAGAATGAGATTGGATGGTTTATTAATAGGGATAATATTTCATTAAGCGCAACAGTTTAAAAATGAAATTGTGTTCAGATTCAATTCCCTTTATAAAAACATCGCGTTAGAAACAAATATACAACTATATACACAGGCTAGCAAGCATTAGCTAGAAAAACACATATTCTATGACAATTTCAAAATTTTGCAATTAAGTCCCTTTATTTAAGGATATTTTTCAGTAACTACAGAGTTATTCTTCATATTATCAAATAGAGCGTTTATTCAGATCCACGAAAATAATTAATGGCATTAAAAATTTTTTCATAACGAATTTTAAATTTTGACCTGCAAGACTAATTAATTTCGTAACTGCTAATATGACAGGAGCAATTATATACGTTATAAATATAATTAATTAAAATGTTATTCAACATATCTGAAATTTTCTGTTTATTCACAACTTGACAAAATATTATGTTCGCAAATACCGAAAGTGGACCTCAAGCAACTCTAAAAAACTACTTTATTTTTCAGCTAAATTCCAAAAAGATTTGAAATGAAATGCAAGCGTATGCATATTTTAATTTATCTACTGATATTAATTCACCCATGTTTATCACATATAACAAGGGGCATTTTACACCAAGAGATTTTGTTGAGGATACAGGCATTTAGTTTAATAATTAGCGTTCCTGTTAACAGTTCAAGATGAATTTGAAAATTAATAAAGGTATATTTCTCTCCAACATAGTATCTATTAGAAATATTTTATATAGACAGCTGCAAAAAATTTTCTCCCAGCCATGAAATCAGATAACATACTGTTACGAACATGGAAAGTCGCTTCCCAGCACTGCCAGTCTTATGGTTGGGAAGAGTTTTACAAGGTTAAGCATGGGGGGACGGGCAGCGGCTGTTCCGGGATCCCTGACCTTGGCGACAAATAGACGATTCCAGAAAATGCAACCCTTTTCTCGATATTTCTATTCGGAAAGGAAAAACGCTCGAATACACGAGAAAACTCCTTGTGACGCCACGACCTGTCGGAGAGAGTATATAAGGACGGCGCCTGGATCAGAGGGAGTAGTGTTTTACACCACTGGAACGACTTTAGAGTTTCGTCTGCAGTGCGAGCTAGGAAGCTGGTGAGCTCAGCGCTATTGCAAGTGATGTTATTGTCGTTATTAGTTATTTGCTGACTGTTTGTGTTGCTAAATATCAAAGTGCTGAACTGTTATTACCTGTGAATTGTTGTCTGTTTACGTTGCTAATCTGTGCAAGAACTATTGTTTCCTGTACTTGTGCTACGTGCTTTCCTGGATATTTGTGAATAAGCCTAAATTCTCCATTATCCCGCGTGTTGGACTGTTTACACCATACACCCACAGAAAGACTTTTGTAACAATACTTTGTGGTTAAAAAATTAACCGAGGGTAGGCTGTGTCCTAGACATGGTGTATATTTAACCTCCGTGTATACAAAAGCACAACTATACACATATAGACCTATGAAAGGATTTATTCACATAATCAGTTTTATATTGCCATTCTCGTCCTTGCATGCATCTGTTCTTCTTTACTTCAGCCAATATTATTACTGCATTTTCAAACTGCCTCCCTCGAAAGAATGAAAAACTGTCAGGTTCAACGAGCATTAGGAGGCCGTACGCTATCCTCTGCAAGCCAGCTCGTCTCTAAACGTAACGTAATACGCATGCGTATAATCCAACTCAATGCTAACTCTTTCCTTAGAGTATACTAATAATATAATAGACCAGATCCGTCTCTCGGTAACGCTCTGACGTCACCAACAATAAAACTCGCGTCATAGCACTGCGAGATGTTAAACAGAATTATTTCATTATTAGAGAATCTAAATTTCAGTAATTTTAAATTTAAAAGAGTAATTGCCGTTCTAATTTCAAATTTAATAGCTCTAAAATAGTGAAAAAAAAATTTGCTATCGATTGATATAAAATTTATCTCGCTATGATCAATAGTTATCGAGAAATTTTTAATTATATTAATCATATAATAATTCAAATTAATTTCCGTTTCTTAATAGAAAGTAGTCAATTACGTCAGTGGTATATCATGCGCGTGATATAGTTTGGACGCCACGTTGCATCTGATTATTTATTACAATCGTGATATAATTTGATAATATTTTTTGGCAACGTTTGACAAGCAGAGAAGTGCTTTGTTTTGATTAGACATCTGAAGTACAAGGAAAATTGTTAAACAACGAAAAATGCTTCACAGGGAATGATGTTTACCAAGAGGTTTTTTTGAATAAAGAAATATGTAAATAAAAAATATATTTCCTGTCATAAAACTTATGTTTATTTTATTTGTTTTCAATCAATGTTAAACATTTCTCTTAACATATATATCTATTCGGCACAGCTTTAATATACAGCATCACTGGCGATAATTTTGTTTTGGCGACCTTTCTCAACAGCTTCAATATAGGACCCATTGGCGATATTTTGTTTTGGCGAACTTTTTCAACAGCTTCAATATAGGATCCATTGGCGATATTTTGTTTTGGCGACTTCACGATAGGATGTTCGGTTAGGCGACAAAAAGACGTCAATACAAGATTATCGCCAGTGATGACGTATATCAAAGCTGTTCCATCTATTTAAACACGTCAAATTTGGCCGGAAATTTCTCGAATGAAGAGGCAATTTGCACCCGTCATACCATGACAGGTGATTTTCTAGTTTGTAAATAATGGCGTATCCACGGCGGAAAGAAAACTTGTGATCTTGGACGGAAAATTGTGGCCGAAATTAAAATTCGGAATTTTTTCGTGAATCGCTTACTTGCATAACTAAATTTTACTTTCTCATATACAAAATACTGTAATGGTAAATACTGTAACAAAGATCGTCCTGCAGGTGTGCGGTGGAAACAGCCCAACACGCAGGATAACGAAGAATGACGCTTTATTCACAAATATTCAGAAAAACACGAAGCACAGGTAACAGGAACAATAACTCTTGTATGGATTAACAACGCAAAAATGACAGTAACAGCACTTTCAATAACGCTCAGCTCACAATGCAGACGAAACTCCAAGTGATTCCAAGAAGGCGTTCGCACTCGAAAGTCGAATCCTACTGCCGAGTATTTATAGTGTTCCTGACAGTGCGTGACGTCACATGGAAATCTCTGCAGAAATCCGGATCTCGGTTCCTAATAGAGATATCGAGAAAATTCTAGTATCTTTGATGTCCTTCGTTTTGTCGCCAAAATGTTCGCCAAGGTCGGGGGTTTAGGCCCGGCTGCCGACGGCATTTCATACGTATCCCTGTAGAACGCTCTTCCCAACCATAAGACTAACGAGGCAGAAAAGCGACATTACATTTTTGTAACAATACATTCGATCTCAAGTTTAAGTTTAGTTATATTAACGTCCTGTTTTGAAGCAACACGAGGGCTATTTTGGGACGGTGGTCAGATGACGAAGACACCTAAGCTGGCACCACAGACCAAACTTCCGCACCACACCAGTGGGAGAACGTTTGACCCGCTACGTATGATTTAACGTGCAACAGGCCCAATAACGGCGGATCTTCAGGAGAATGCGGTTTCGAATGAGGAACCCTCCGGGCGCGAAGCCGAGACCTTACCACTAGGCCGAAGCGGCACCATTCGATCTCAAAAATTATTTCCACGTCTTAAACTTCCCCGAGTCTGAAAAAACTATTTTTGAAATAATTTTGTCTGTCCGTGTGTATGGGACACGATAACTCAACAACGGAACGAACTAGAAGGGTTAATTTTGGTATACGGACTTTATACCCAAATTGTAAATAAATACCACATTTTGGGTAAAATCCATCAAAAAGAAGAGATATTTTTCCATAATACATTTCTTAGTCTCTTCATTATAAAACAAAGCTAAATACGAAATGCGATGTATCGTGGAATAGAAAGAGAAAACCCCTGCAAATTTTTTTGTGCGTGATAAGCAAACATCGATCCACTAAAATAATCCGAGTATTACTTATAGCTGAGGGATCAGAATGTTTGTAACAGATTGCCGGAGACAACCAAGTATCGGATTTTCTTCAACAGAACTGGCGGAGCCAAAGCTTTTAATATCCGGCAGCGGTGTTCTGAAGATTAGGCTCAGGAAGCAGATGATTGAGACAGTTCTTTATTGACCTTTGAACACGTACACTAAAGGTTTCTGACGCGGTTCAGCAATTTGTAACTTTTTTTTTTTTTTGGACTACAAATTGGTACGTAAAAAAAGAAGCCCGTCCTTTTTGAAAGGTAATGAAAATTACAAAAGATATTTTTAGTTAGAAAATCCGAATCATTTTCAAATAAATATTATCATCAAGAAAAGGCAACTATAGTTTCGACCACAGATTCTTAGACTACCTCTTTTGGACGATTTTACATCGGAAAGGGGTGTCAGGCAATAAGTCATAAGAGCGCATTTTCGGAGTTCTTTGTTAGATAACGCTCAGTAAATTGTAAACATCACCCTTCCATTCTTCACTTTCCCCCTATTTTGATGAAAACAACTCCGTCCGGCGCATGTGCAAAAGCGCGGAAGGTTTCCGAATCTGTTGCTATGCAATAGCTACATAATTATTTTAGACAATTTATCACAAGAATGATTACGTTGTGAATCGTTGACTGCAGACACCGCAAGGTTCAATAATATCAAAATGCTGGGAGATTTTTTTAAAAAAAAAATGATCATTTTTTAAACAATGATTAAATATTTTTTACCTGGTAGAATTTATATACCTCTAATGTGAAATGTTATGGTTATTGTAGAGCATGGCCAAAGATTGTCTCAAAATAATTAAATTAAAAGACTTTCGAATTCGCAATACGATCCTGAGCTTCCTTTCAAAAGTTAAAAACCAGTCAAACCGCTTCGTAGAGTAGAAAGAGAAAGTATTGTTATCATAAAAAAAACTCGAGCTTGAGATTTTGATGAATCTCCACATTCACACCTCCCCGAGTCGGAAAAACAAATGTCTGAATGCCTGTAAACACGATAACTCAAAAGCGTAACAAGCAAGATCAGAAAATCCCAACCTGTGGTACGCGTACCCATGGGGTAAGCGAAAATGATCTTGGTAATGGCAGTAAACACAAAACATAAGAATATTCAAAGAATTCCGTATTCTCAAGTTCGTACGAAAAATGAAAATTGCAGAAGTCCGAAAGCCTATTCACGAATTAAGAAAGAAGTAGATTAATATCCATTAATTGAGCAAATGTGTGTCCATAATGCACAAACTGGATTTTCTTCTCTGCTACGAAGTTAAGCACAAAATCCACCGAACTGTGTAAGCATATGAGATACTCGAAGCTTCCGGTGGTTTATTTTAATAATGCCTTTCAAAAAAATTTCTTTTTTGACATAATTCCACAAAGTGCATGCAACATTGCAAAATTATTTGACTCGTTAAATTATTGTTCCACGTACGCCTACACGAGGACTATGGGAAATGGATGCCGCATTTACGAAACAAACTGGAATGAAGAGGATAGAACCCGACACAAACCCGCCAAACTTCTACACTATACTAGCAGACGGATGTCTGACCTATGACAGAAAGCATGCACCATATCCGAATGCACGGAAGATCTTGAATCCAGCAGAAACCAATTTTAGGCAATTTCAGCCTTATTTAGCCAAACGATACGAAAAGGGGAGAGAAGAAGAAAAATCATGTCGGTTCCTTCTTCCTCTTTCAACAAGAAATAATGAAAAAAAAAATAAATAAATAAAATAAAACATTCTGTTTTGCAGTGAAAATATGCTGTAACCTTTCTCGGATTTTAGGTAGATTACTTATAGGAACTCTACCTATTGCAATGGTTCTCATGTCAGGACTTCTAGAAAATTTCTGCAGATCTTCACCGATCATGACCCCTATATTTATATAACGCTTTTTCCCATGTTATCTTGTGAACACGATAACTGGAGTAATTTTTATTCCATTTTAACCGGCGTGGGATACGTTGCAAGAATAGTGAAAATCTCAGTCGAGTTCGTAGATGGAAGTTCCAGCTGAAGTAGTAGTTCCAGCTGAAAGGGGGTGGAAATGGTGGGTGGTGGAAATTAGCATTATCCCAAAATTCCTTAATAATTAAAAATACAAAGAAAATTCAAATTAGGCGAATTATCGCCTAATCACAACGAACAATTTTTGCATGTGAACTTTTTCGATAGCTACAATTGCTTCGATTTTTTTTAAAATCACTACTTAGATACAACGTTCGGAAACATGTTCAAATACCGTTGAACCAAGCGAATGGTTAGTTTTATGCAAAGCATTATTAGTAAAATAAGATTCAACTCTATAATAGTAGTAAATAAAAACATTAAGTTGAGATAATCGCAGGATGCAGCAGAAGAGAGGCTTACTTCCTACCCGCGGAAATCGCGGGATAAGCAGCGAGAAGGTTAAATCGTTTGGACTTTTTTCTGTCGAAAATAGTAACTCTCTTGTCAGTTAATCTAGAATGATTAAAATAGACGAGTTTTCAACTTCCGATCTGATTTGTTTTTCCTTCTTATTTCCAAACATGAATTTTTAAAAAAGCAGACATGTTTTTCTTTACTTCGTTCCATTCAATAGTGAAACAAATCGCACTTCAGCCAGACTACTTTCAACCCTACTTTTCAAATGGACTCGATCAATTAACGCACATTTAATTGCGACGAAGTTTCTTTTACTTTCTCGTACATGAAAGTATGCTAAGAGAGAGTACTGTAACAGTAAAAAAAAAAATCATTTGAAACGTGAAGATTCATTCAAATCTCC
>BGPR01017824.1:0-31871 GCA_013235015.1 Araneus ventricosus | reverse complement strand
TACCACAGAAACAGATTCAAAAGATCGTGCTCTACGAAAACATAAATTGTACGAAAGCAGGTATATACATATTCAATACATTCATATATAAAATAATATACAACATTGAAGATTGTGCTCTACAAAAAAAATTGTATCAAAGCAGGTATATTCAATCCACTCAGATATAAAATAATATACAACATTGAAACAAATTAAAAATGTAATGCAAAAAAATACACTTGATAATCAATCACAGAAAACCTCCTCATAAACACAGTTAAATATTTCACATTTTGGAGCTACCACAGAAACAGATTCAAAAGATCGTGCTCTTGATAAGCCAACATAGAGTTGTCCATGGCTAAAAACCGGCTCGTTGAGCACCAAACATATCTTTTCAAAAGTTTGGCCTTGCGACTTATTAATTGTCATGGAAAAGGCTAAACGAATGGGAAATTGCATACGTTTAAATTGGAAAGGCATGTTAGTCTGAGATGGAATCAAAGGGATTCGGGGAATGAGAAACGTCTCTGTACCATCAATGGATTTTGCCTGAATAATGTTTTGCTGCAATTTTGTGATAATTAGGCGTGTACCATTGCATAATCCTTTAGAGGGAGCTAAATTTCTCAACAGCATTACAATGCAACCTATTTTCAACTTTAACTCATATGGAGGCAAACCAGTTGGTGTCAAAGAATTTAAAAATTCTTCAGGAAATGTCAATTGATCTTGAGGATCTTCACTCATGATCATATCAACTGCTTTATAAACAGTTTCATTTCCCGGCATAAATTCCAACACTTTATTGTTGATTTCCATGGATAGCTCATTATTAACAGTAAGGATAGCTCGACCTTTAAGCTCCTGTGGGGTCACACTGGAAAAATCTATATCACTGTACAATAGATGTATAGGGTTTTGTATTGAAGGGTAGCATTGCAAAGGCAACTGAATCGTTGAGCCACTTTTTTTCTCTCCAATGTCCAACAACCAAGCACCAAAATCCCTTTCAGATTCAAGGGCACGCATATTTTTTGTCAGATATAACTTATGAAATTTCAACCAAAGAGCGTGTTTTTTTAAGGAGCTGGCAACAGTTAATGTTCTTGAACCTCTTAAAATTACTGGAAGAACTTGGCGAAAATCTCCACCCAGTAGAATGACTTTGCCCCCAAACGGTTCTTTACATTTTGTGAGATCTTGTAAAAGTCTATCAACAGCTAAGAAAGCATGAACATGTGTCATGGGTGCTTCATCCCACACAATTAATTTTGTTTTCAGTAACATGTCAGCTTCTTTTGTATTAGGCTTCAAATTGCAAGTAGATGTTGCATTTAAATCATTTGGAATTTTAAAAACAGAATGGGCTGTTCTCCCCCCTATTAATAGAGTTGCAGCAATACCTGTAGATGCAACAGGAATAACATCATCACCTCTACCACGTATTGTGTGAAGCAAAGTTGAATAAACAAAAGTTTTTCCTGTCCCAGCAGGACCATCTAAAAAATAACACTTGGGTGTATCTGCAGCGTTGTTGTACACTTCACTTAATAAGATTTCCACAACATTCCGCTGTTCACTATTTAACTGCATAGTATAACCATTAGCTTTAGCCTGCTCTTCCACAACATCAAAGTTCGCTCTCTCCAAAACACTTGCAGGCAAATCTACAGTTGGTAGATGCAGTTTTTGGAGACTTAAATTGTAGGATGTAAGCAGTTCCTCAATATCTGCAAGTGCATAGTGAGGTCCAGTCTGCTCAGAATAACGATGCACAAAGTCCTCACAAAGTGAAACTTGATGCTGCACCCATAAATCTGGAACATCCTCCACTTCTCCAAAGCCACAAATCATTGCGAACAGCATGCGCAACTGTCTCGGAGATTGAAATTGTGCAGCTTCATTCAAAGCATCATGTCACTGCTGGTCACCTCGAAGAAGTCCATACTCCTGACAT
Source organism: Araneus ventricosus (assembly GCA_013235015.1). NCBI lineage: Eukaryota > Metazoa > Arthropoda > Arachnida > Araneae > Araneidae > Araneus > Araneus ventricosus. The sequence continues at coordinate 29,929 of BGPR01017824.1, read as the reverse complement.
GCTTGTTGAAATGTAATGCATCTTAATCCATTTACGGTCAAAATATCATCAAAACTAATGGCCCCAGACTTGCGCAGTAGTAGCATCCTCAAATAGTACCTCTCAGTATCCAGTATACTAACCACTGGCAGTCTCCCAATAACATTTTGTCCACCACGTTGTCGCTTCTTCCAATTTGTGGTACTCTTATCAAACACATAATATTGTGGAATATCTGAGTAAGAAATGTTGTGAGCTGAAGGATCATTTTTGTTTAGTTCAAACCATGATGTCAGTGTTGTTTTTCTTAAAGCAGCTCGTTCAATTGCTTGGGCTTCTTGACCGTCTTGGTACACAATCGGCTGTTGCTGTGGTAAATGCACAGCTAAGCTCACTACAGTGTGGGATTTATGCGACAAATTAAATTCATTTAAACGCCACATGGCTTCAGGTGCACTAACATACCTACCTTCAACAAAACTTAAAATTTCATCATGATCCAGAGCACCTTCTTTTTGTATTTTGACCGAGGCTGCATCATGACCTTTGTATACATATTTATATAAGTATTTGACACTTTTAACTGAGGCACAAACTTCAACATTAATATGCGCATTAAATTTTTTAAGCAACCAAGGATTATAGGGGACAACCCATCTGTTATCGATGGAATATTTCCCTACCTGGACAGGTTCAGTGGCTCTTCTGCGATAAATAGGGTATCATTAACATTTTCCTCTGTATCATCCTTGAATTGTTTCAGAAAACTTTTGCAGCACTGTCCATCTCTCATGCATGGAGAATTTATATTTATAGTTCCACATGGGCCATGTACCATGCATTTTGTCACAATTTGGAAGAGTCTAAGATCAGTGCAAGGATCTGGAAGTTCTGCACTCACAAACTTGTCAATGTCATCTTTAGTGCGAATTTTGCTTTCTGAATCTAATGTTAGAAGAATGTGGGCATGAGGCAAATCTCGCTTTTGCAACTCAATAACATAAATATAGGTCAAAACAGTTCCAAATATTCCATGCTTGCAAATACCTTCTAAAAGTTCTTTTAATTTCATATTAAATACACGTATAATAATATCAGGTCGGTCTTCAGGACGTTGTACTCCCTCCATGCAATTTAAAACTTCAAACCGAGATGGGTTGCAAGCAAAGGTCAGAAAGAGATCTGGTTTACCAAACTTGCGTACCATAGCCATTGCATCTTGATAATTCTGTTGCATATTATGTGGACTCCCGTTCAGTTCGCTTTTGTTCATTTCGGATAATATATCCGACAGCGCGACTTAAATTCATTATTTTTACAAATTTCCAACTACTAAAAATAGTTTTCAATAAACGTGATCACACGAAGCGGCTTCGGACTTTCCGCGGATGTAAACAAATCAAACGTGCGAGCTGTTGCCAAACGGTGATTAAGAAATTCGACCTTTTTTTGTCGCCCCGTAAGAGAATTATATATATAGATATTTGTGCTATCATCTTTGCATCAAGCTTGTTCTGCAAACTTACAACAAGCTTGCATTGCAAGGAGGGGTGGCACTAGTTGTCACGGCGTTGCAAGCGAGGGTGGCAGTAGTGGTGAATGATGGGCGCTGGATAAAACGAAGCGTGTTCTCCGAGACAAGGACTGATGGAGAGCAGGATAAACACGAATTCGTTTCTAACAACTTACCAAAAAGGAGCAGTTGGATACGAGTTGATATCTGAATTTCAAAAGCTAAATACAACTTACTACTTTAAGGTTTTGATTTGTGTTGAAAAATTTCTATGAGTGATTACAAAAGAAGAAGCACTTACCCATTTTTCGAAACAGGTTGAATCATCCTGTGCAACGAGAAGTTGATTGAAGAACCGCGTTGTGTGGAATATATATGAGAACTCAAGGTTATTGAATTATAATAGTCATGATCGGTTCTTGGGCTATTGAGAACAAAGTCGTGACAGAGTGAGTTGGGCGGAACAAAAATGCGAGGTCAGTGTTAAGAAAAAATGTTCAATAAGAGTTATAAAAACTCTAATTTGAATAAAGCGTTAGAGAATCTATGTCATCGATTCTTTTTTCGTGGTTGGGAGTTCGATCCTTGCACAAAATATATAGAACATTTGAAAATAAAACGATTTTATTTATTTAATAAAATATATAGAAAATGCGGGAAAAACGGTTTTATTTATTTATTTATTTTTCGAAATGTATAAAAGCAGAGTTTTAATGTGTTTCGTTTAAAATGGAAGACGTTTATCAAACCTGTGGGGCGAAATTGTATAAGCTCTCTGAGAGCGTGTCAAAACACACTATTAGTGAACAGCTTTTCTGGTAAGTTGATCAATATCTCTTCAGAAATGGAATCACTCTTGCTAAAGTAGGGATTTTGCTATCTTTTGCAAAACATATTATCCATACAAATCCACAGAAAAAGGAGTTTGTTTACGAGCAGGTATATAAAAACCTGTGCAAATATTTTTCGCTCTGAAAATGAAACATTTTTGTTTTCAAGGCCCAAAGATTCTCAAGAACATTTATCGAATAATATGGTGATGTTTGAAGACAAAAAAAGAATATAAAGTAATTTATCGATCGAAATCTTCATTTAATCTTTCAGTGTACGTATGAAATGGACGGAAAAAATTTGAGCTTGCTTGTTTTAATAACACTAGTGGCTGTAGAATTAATTGTTATAATATCAAACCATATTGATTTAATAGAAGATGAAATTAACATAAAAAATAGCTCATGTTTCATTTCAACACATATAGGGAGGAAATTATTTTATCATGAATGTACGAAAGACGGAGGCAGAGTTCATGACATTAGACATTTCTTTAATGCAAATTCAACGCATCTAACAGCAAGTTTTTTAGGAGTCCAACTGTCTGAGAAGGAATTTCAAAGAGTTTGTGAACAATGTTCAAACTGAAACATCCCTCCTGTCTACTATGTGTGGGAGCATCACAGTCGGGGAAAACCTCGCTAGTGCGACGAATGATTGCACAGAAAGTTTACGATTACGAATTCAAAAATATTATATGGTGCTATAAAGTGTTTCAGCAATGGTTTTTGGAAGAAAAAGGAATTAAATTTGTTCAAGGACTACCCGAAAAGTTCGAAAGCGGAAGCCTAGTTATAATTGATGATTTAATGAATGACTTAAACGAAAAAATTGCCGAATTATTCACTATTACAGCGCATCATTCTAGAGTCAGCGTGATCTTGATTTTGCAAAATCTATTCCCCCGAAATAAAGTGATGCGAGACATAAGTCTGAATGCGCAGTATGTAATATTGTTTAAAAACAACCGCGATGTGGGACAAATTCAGTGTTTCGCAAGACAGCTATACGGAAACAAAGCAGCATCGTTTATGGATGCTTACAAAAAGAGCACGCAAGGGAATTTTAACTATTTGCTGGTAGACCTGCATCCGAGAACGGACGAAAAATTTAGGCTCAGAGAGAGCGTGTTTCCTGATGCCAATGGATTTTATTGGATTTATGTACCGATAAAATGAAGAATATAAAGAAGCATTATCACTTATTGAAACTACTGCTTAGCGCATCTCCAACACAAAAAAGAGCAATTATACGAACTGCCGACAAAAGTCAGTTGCATTGCTTATGCGAAATTTGTTTAAACGTTCTAGGCGGTAATTTATCAGTGAATGTTAAGAAATTACGTAAATATAAAACAGCCATAAGAAAAATTGTTAATAAAAATTTATCACTAGAAAAAAAAGAAAAGAATTCATTAACCAAACGGGAGGTTTTCTCCCCATCATTCTCCCCGCGGTTCTATCTGCCTTAGCAGGCTTTGCTGGGAAAGCAATAGGAAGCCGAATTTAACACCTATCGCAAAGGCTCGAAGAATGGCTCTCGTTCCTGAAGATGTAGCGACATCGTACTTTCCCAACACACCAGATACAGGAGTGCATGATATTGAAAATCAAATATTAAACCTCTTGCATACATCAAATTATTCAGATGATGCAAAAGCAAAACTATTAAGCCAACTGATTTTAAAATATCAGCGTGTTATAAATGATCCCCCACCACCATTACGTGTTACTATTGAAGAATCGAAGGAACAAGCGCAAGAATTGCAGAAAAACAATACAACGGAAGATCCTATATTACGCAATATCATTATTTCTGTTCCTGCAAACTTTCAAAAATTTATTCCGCCTATTGTGGAAAAATTGAACACGCGTAGCTATTCTTGGAATGAATACGGTGAATTGACGAAAGATAATGAAAACTTCCAAATTAATGATCATTTTTGTACGAGCAAATTTCAAAATTTGGATTCATGGTCAGAAATTGAGGGGCAGTTTTAGGTGGTCAACATTCAAAATTATGGTCATTTTTATGTGGTCATGAACCAAAATTCTAGGTCAAAGTCAGAAGTTAGAGGTACTTATATTAGGTCAACTTTTAAAAATTGTGAGCATTATCCAGAACATAATGAGTAATTTTATTCGGAACACTTCCAGGTTTAAAAGGAGCTATTCGCAAAGTAACGAATACTTTTATACAAACAACTTCCAAAATTGTAAGCAGTTGCCAGAAAGTGGCAGCCAGTTTTATACGGTTAAGCTTCCAAAATTGTGGGCAGCGACCATGAAATCACGGGCACTTTTATACGGTGAGCTTCCAAAATTACGGGCACTGTCCAGGAAGTAACGGGAACTTTTGTACGGTCATCTTCCAAATTTACGGTCAGTGGCCAGGAAATCACGGGCACTTTCTTATACGGGTGAGAGTCAAACATGCAATCATTTGTAAAATAACGGTCTTTATACGGTCAACTTCCAAATTTACGGTCAGTGGCCAGGAAGTTACGGCCATAGGTTTACGGCCACATTCATAAAATCACGGTCAGAATGTTTTACGGGCAAAATGTATTTTAACGGGCAGTGGACGGACCCTGGGCTGCCGGTAACTGCCCGTAATTTTGCGATGAAATTTTTTACAGTGTAGATAAAAAGGATTATATATGAGAGTTAGGTTTCAAAAGAATTACAAGAGCTAGTAACAAGAGTTTGTTTCAATCAAGAGTTTCCAACCACGAAAAATCAATTTCCTAGCTGCTGACTACATTGAAATGATTAACTGGAACTCTACTTCACTTTTACCACCACTTTACTGTAAAGATTCACGAATAAAAAGTTTTGCTCTTGGGTCCAATCAGGTGGAACAGCGAATGAGTGTAACTTTGACAAGTTCCCATATCATACTCAAGCAGTGGAACGATGTGTGAAGCTGGTAACCGAAGCATCACAAAATGTCTTCGGTTCTAATTCCAGATATGGTTTTATAAGAACTAACTTCTTTCCAAGATCTTCAATGCCATGTTCTTCAAGCAAATCTTATTTCAAAGTACCAATAGAACCTGAAGGCAAGTAAAGGATTATATTTGAATATTGAAATTTTGCACAATCAGGAACAATTTTTTTGTTTCAATGGGAATTTGTCAATTTTTTGTAAAAATATACGTTTTTTGAGTGTAATGCGCTATTAACAAATTGTAAAATATATTACTTTTTTCATTTATTTATCTTTCCTACACTTTGTTCTACTAAACTATAGTTATAGATTTTATTTATTTTATTTTTTCCAGTTATTAGAAAAATTAGGAAAATCGTATATTTTCGAATGGTTCAGAGTCGATGCGCGGCCGCCAGATGTAAGCGAAAGACAAATTTTTCTTTGCTTTTTACTTATCTACCCTAGAGACAAGTTTTCCGCACTATAGCATTTCGAAAAAAAGTTTTTTGGGTCCACCCTAGTGGAAAAGCTTACTTTCAAATAATCTAGCAATAATAAATATAGCTGAACTCATATCTTTCCTCAATGAAAATGAGAACCTCTTAAAACAGCCACCGTAAGCAACCAGTTCCATCCGACACCGACCCAGATTTCCCTCCTTCACCAAGAACTCAGATTTATGGACTAAGACCCTCTAGAGGTTCAATACCTAGGACCCTAATCATTCCTCCTACAAGTATATAGATGCAGCGAACTTCTGGGACCTGTCTTAGAATTGTTTTTGCTTCGCGAGTCTTTGTAAATACACATTTTTCATCGTTTTCATGATTTTCACCTGTTTTTCGTCGATGTTAATCACTGTATGTAATCTTTTTTCTTCTTTTCTTTGTTCAATAAAGTTTCTACGAACACTCATCCAAACTACAAGCATGATATTTTTATTTCTGTAGTCAGGGGTGTGTCGTAGTGTTAAGTTAAGTATCTTCTTCTGCATCACTGACCAAAGAATGGGGTACATTTTCGATTCCAGGAAGAAGATCTTCCTTTTTCAGATGCATTATTTCAGCCATATCTTCTTTTCCATTCTTATTTCAATCTGAGATTCATCATTCTCTCCATTCACTGAAAACAATTGATTCTCTTTTGCTATTTCCGTTTCGGAAGATTCTATATTGGACTCCTTCTGTGCACTGTTATTTAATCTGATTGCACTTACAGGAATCCCATAATCAGGAATTAATTCATCCTCCACAGTTATTGCATTAACCACTTCTCTGAAACTCCTTTCATTTTCTTGTTCAGCTTCAGAACCAAACTCAACATCTTCTAGGGATTCTCGATTGATATCAGATTCAGTCTTTATACTGAAGATTTTACGTTCAGATAACTGACATTTTGGTTGCAATATAATATCTAAAGCTTCATTGCCCATTTCTTTTGAAATGACTTCCAAGTGAAAGAAATGAGACTCTTCAATAGCATTCACAGAAATATTAATTTTCTTTAGTCTTGTCAAGTTTTTTGATTTAGAGATTTTTATCGTGATTTCCAAAAATGACATGCCATTAAGCTGTAAAGTATTTGACTTTACCATCTCAGTTGAATTCAATGATAACTTTCCAACGGATATTTGCAAGTGTCTGTCTTATTGGTTGGACTTCTTGAAATTTTCTTCCAAATTGTATTTTGGCATCATTTATAGACATACAAGTACTAGTTGCAGGCGACAAGACATCAGTAATTTTGCTACGTTGAAGTCTCTTCTTTTTGTTTAGTCTTTTTAACTGATTGACTGTTTCGTTTGTCCTCGCAGTCACGTCAGAATTTCTAGGCCTCGAAACACAGCTGGACAATACTTCGGTAATTCCGAATTTCCCTACTTATTTAATTATGATTCATTTAGGAAAGATATTTCGCAACTGGCCTGTTTCCTTTTTCTGCTCAGTCACTCGCTTATGGGTTCTAATCTGTAATACATTCACTTTGGGAAATATAAGACATTCTCTATCTTTTTCTAGCAAGGCTTCCGTACGGTTTCCCGAGAAATATTTTCCTTTGTCTGCTTGGCTACATACAACTGCAGCTTTAATTGTATGTTGACCAAATTTTCCTTCTGATTCTTCTACCAAAGGCAAGTAGATAGGTTTCTCATCAAAGGACTGTTGAACACATATGTACATGTGTGTTCACCTGTGAGCAGTTCTGGTCTTATTCTGTTTCTAGACACAACATCCACAGTAATTTTGGTGTCAGGAAGGATCGGCATTTTGAATACATTTACTTCTCCGATAACTGAATAAGGTGAAATCAGGTCATTATCTAGCATACTGATTACCCATTTTAGTCAAGCGGTACCTTCTAATTGTTTCAATCGTGGACAATTACAACAAAAATGCCCCGTGTAAGAACAATAATAACACTTTAACACTTTCGTCCGCTCAGAACCTTCGTCAAATTTCGAGTTTTTGAAACGTTCCAAATTTTCCTGATTTGTTTCTTTTGTCGCACCTCTAACGTGCGCCGGATTTTTTTCTCTGTAACTGGAAAACTTTTCTCTATGGTAATGAGAAACTGTCTTCCTTTCCATCACATTCCGTACACTGTCATCTTGATCTAATTTGTCGGAAACCACTTGCGGGTATTTAAATTTCGGCTATTCATCTATAAAATGTTCCTTAACTTCTGTGGGAACTCGACCTTTCCTTTTTATCGTTGATAATTAAATCATCCAGTTGCTCAAAATTTTCCATTTCTAATCCTTTAATCCTTTCTTGGAAATAGGTTCTTAGTTCATACATAAAATCTTTCCAAGTTCCGCCAGCATTCTTCGAGTGTTTAATGAACATCTGTCTAAACATTTCGGCTGACAATTTGTTCCATTTCAACAAAATCTGTTTTATCTGTTCATAATCCTACGTCACTTCTTCGGGCTCTCTAGCAATTAGCTGGGTCACGTCGTTGGGAAGTAAACCTATGAGATGTGAAACCCAAAACTGCTCGGGAATCTTTGTTCTCTTCACCTGTAGTTCGAATAGAGTCAGATATAAACTGATATTCCCAGCTTTTGGATCAAATTTTTGTATCAGATGATGGACATCGAATGAAGATTTCACTCTTTATTCTGTAGTTGACTCTATTCTCTTCGCTTCTATCTATAATTCCATCTTCTTTAAGAGAATCGCATTTCTCGCTCTTTCTCCTTTTATTTATCTTCTTTCTCTTTAGCCGCAAGTTTTCTCTCCTTTTCTCTTTCTTTAGCCGCGAGTTCTTTCTCTTCTCTCTCCTTTCTAGCCACAAGTTCTCTCTGTTCTTTCTCTATTTGTTCTTTCTCCTTTTGGATCCTGGCTGAAGTCATAGCTTTTAAAGTATTTTTAAAGGTCTCTTGTTCTTAGTCAGCTGCTGACTGAATTATCTTTATCAACTCAAAAGTAACTATAGTTGGATTTACATCTAAGCCAACCTCTGCGGCTAGGCTAGATCAACCTTCTGTGCTTTAGCTAGAAAAGCCATTTTCCATTTTTTTCAATATTTAAAGACAAAACAAGAGATGAAAAGCCAAATAGACTTGTATTCTTAATTATCCTTTGACAAATTTGTCAATATATATATATATATATATATATATATATATATATATATATATATAGTTATATAAATAACACATCAATCACAGTCAATACAATAAAAAAATTATTACTGCACTCTGTACTTCATAATATTAAAGAATTCCTACTTTAATACTAGGTTATTTAAAATTTCACACCTACTGGATGATTCAAACTTCCGAGTTTATATCAAAACAATTCAAAGGCTAGAAATGTTTAAGTTTATTCAGTCTACCAGAGACCAACAACCAAGAAATGTATTCAGTTTTTCTCCTAGACAATTACTTAAATGAAACAGATGGAAATCTACCGGAAATATACTTACCAAGAACTCTTTTATATTTTCCTAGACTAATTCAAAACTTTTTAACAGCCTTCTGGAAATATAACTCAGATAATAAATTCAACAAATGTTATTTCAAACAATTTCAAATTAAAATAACATAAAAATACTTAAACCTGGAAGCACTGATCTATGAAAACCTTTTAAATTCGTTACCTATCTGTAACTCAATGATGAAGGATGAATCTCTTCTCCACAAATTTACTCTATCTGTCTCAGCTGGAAGTATTGAAATCACAAGATATTTGCGGTTAACTGGAAATTCGATCCCATCTCTGCCATCATTTAAATATCCTGTCTGTAACGACAGACTCAGAAATAGCCAATTTTTATATGAAAAATAGATTTATTTAGCTATTAACAAAATGAAGTCGTTATATCGTACAAACAATTTGAAGAACTGAACTTTGAAGCTTAAAAAAACAATCGCAATTATTCACGTTACGCGCGGTCTGTTCCTCGAGAACAAATACATAAAATAAATACTGGTAAAGCCGTCTTAGTCAAGTTTTTAAAAGATAACACTGAAGCCTGAAAACAATTCGTTACAATTCTTATATTTCAAAACGTATTTACTTCCAGTCAGTTTACACTTCAGTTGTTAAGGATCAAAAATTTAAATTTTACAAGAACAATACAACTCACCCATCTGTTTCTGATGTCTTTAAAATCTTTGCCATAGAAATGATATCCTAATAACACACCCATTAGATAAGAGCTTATCCTCGTATAAGGCTTGTTGTACAATTTATCACAGTACATCCAGAATCTAGAAAATAAGTTAGAAAATTGCATACAGTACAGTTCAATAAAATTTTTTTAAATAATTGCAAAGAAGTTTAATTTTAATCTCGAGATTCTTGAATAAATATCAAGGAATCGTGCCGATGTAATTCATAGAATTCAGTATTTAGTTTCTGATTTACAAAGTATACAAAGAAAATATTTTAACCTATTAACGCCCAGCGTCCTCATTTGAGGACAGAGAATAAAACAATGTCGAACAAGTTTTTAGTTTTTGAAAAGGATTTTTTACTCTCAAAAATGGTAGATTACATTATAATGAACATTCATACAATTATTTATGCAGATGCTACTGTTTGTAATTTCGAAATTTGCATCATTGTTTTGCGATTTCTCAAGCCTAGCAGGTGCATTTGGATTTCGCGCAGCTGCATCAACTAAAAATGAGAAGTTTAATTATATCTATTATAATATTTTATTTTAGAGTGTTATCTTAATATATGATAGTAAATTATTTTATAATATTGACATTTTACTTCTCAAAAATGATGTTATATAATGCTGTCCTCAATTGAGGACTCTGGGCGTTACACCTAACCTTTATTCAAATTTTAAGAATCATTTAATTCTTTGTATTTTGTGCGTAAAGATTGAATAAAAAACGCGCTCAACTTTTTCAAAGCAAATATTCATATTTTATCTTAATTTTAGGAAAATATAGTGTAATAACTATGTCTCGTAAGTTTTTTAGGAATAATGAACCTCGAGAATATTTGCTTTTAGAGCAAATTGAAACGGATATTATTGCAATTCCAGAGAGTGCTGACGAGTTAACTCATTAAAAATATTTTAATAATAAACGTGCAACTTCACCTGTAATGTCTGATATAGCAGGTAGAGCCGAATTGAAATTTCAGATAGATTAATGAATATTATCGAGTTGGAACAAGATTATGTAGAAACACCTCCATCCGAAATGAAATGGAAACGGAAAAGGACGAAAGTAAATTGGTCAAAAGTTGATTCTGAATATTTGAAATTCAATGGAGAAATAAGGATAAACAAAATTTCGGAAGTCTCATAAAGAAATGCACCAGTTAAGCTTAACAGAAATGTTTGAAAAATTTTGCACTCACGAAGTATATGACCTTATTCGAAATAACAAGCTTAGATATGATGCTGAAGTGAAAGATGCTCCAGATTACACTTTATATAAGGATGATAAGGGTATTTAAGTATTTAAGTGTATTTCATTAATGCTAGTCATTTTTAAGCATTTTATATATCTATCGTGTACTTCGATTCAGTAACTTTATATTAAATTTGTCCAGTTTGTCTATCGTTTTCCTTAACAAAAAATTAAACTTTAACACTAAAAATACTAAATTTAGTCTATATTTTTGAGGAATATTAGAAAATAAAATAGTTTAAGTAAAACGTGTCTAAAAATTTAATAAAATACTTTGACTAGGATTTTATTCCATTTTTTGTATGTTGAATCAAAGCTTATTGACTTCACTAACAAGACTAACTTTTTATGACTGGCACGCTCAGCGTCCTCAAATGAGAACGGGCTGTAATTTCACATTTAACAAAATAATTACTTGACTTTGACAGTTTTTACTTTAGTTAGTCCATAATAACTTAGATTTGAGATATTCATCAAAATATATTCAGCAGAATTAATTCGGGGTTTAACGGGTTAATCATCAATGAATTTTTTATTAAGTTATACATATAATTCAAAAATATTTCTTGGTTGTATGAGAAAAAAATATTACGTTATTTATCACATTTTTTTTTACATGAAAGCTTCAAAAATTTTAAAAGAGAAACATTTTCATCTTAAATGAGGATGGAGTTAAAAGTTATGGCTGTAAAATATTGTAGAAATGGAATTATAAAAAATGCTTCTGAAATACCTTGTAAATATACTCTGCACCTCGAAAACTAAAGAAATATATTATGTTTCGTAGAATTTGCATTTAATCTTTAATATTGAAAAATGTATCTTTAACTCCACATATTCAGGCTCAATACAACCAAATTCTTGTTCGTCAGAATAAAAGCAAAATGTAATCAATAGATCTTAGATGGATAGGTAAGTTTCTTCTTGTAGAACACTTTTATAATTAAAAAATCTAATAATTATCTTTATTATTCGCATATTTGAGGTAAGAGAACCAAATGAATTAATTTGAGACTTATGAAGCTCGGAGTTTGTAAATGAAGTATAGAAAAATTTGACAGTTTGGTGTAATTGTTCATAGTTTGAAAAATCTCAACATTATTTTTTCCCTTATACAAGTTCTCTGTGTGTGTTTGCTCTCAGTGTGCTATCCTGTGTCTGTCTTTTAATATAACAAAAATGAGCTAGAATTTGTTATCTGTGATCTATCTGAAAAAGAAATTAAGAAAAAATTACGCTCACCGTTATTATGATAGAAATTTACAGTAAAATTAAAGAAGAGTTGTACTGTAGTAAAAAAGAATATTTCAAACCAAAAGCCATACCTATCCATAAATGTCTCTAAATCATCATTATAAAGATCAAGCTGCACAAAGCTACCATAAATCAGATTGCATCGCTTGGTTATTAGAAAACTAGTGAGGCCTGACAAAATAATAATTGAACTTGCTAAGCTATATCCAAATCTTTGCCACCTGAAAGTCAAACTATGTTAAATAACATTCTAATGAACATGGAAAATTTAAATCCACAACAAAAGTAATCTTAATACTGAAAGCCAGAGCATTTGATGTAGAGAAATGCTTTTAACAATATTTAGGGGAAACGGTCATCTGATGCAGAAGCATGTTTTTAGCAATATTTAGGGGAAACGGTAATCTGATGCAGAAGAATTCTATTAACAATATTTAGGGAAAACGGTCAGTTATTTTCTGATCATATTCATAAGATTTATCTTGGCGATGTTCAGGCAATAAATTAGGGTGAACTTTAATAGACATACGAATTTTATCGGAAATGACTTTTGAGCCGTTTCAGACAGTACACACTTTTTTCATTAAAAAGAACACTTAAAAGGAATTTGACCCTCCGACTGGGGATTTTTTAAAATCAGTATTTAGATGCAACATTTGCAAACGTGTTCAAATACCGTTGAGCCAAGCAAGTACCTATTTATTTGAAAATCTTTAATAGTATATTATGATTCACTGCTATAAAAGTACTAAGCCTTTGAAAATCGCAGGAAGCAGTAGAAAATAGTTTTGCTTCCAACTCGCCGAAATCGCGGATTACACAGTCACAGGATTAAAGGATAATGTTTTGAAAGTGAGAACTTTCAGAGGTAACACAATAATGCAGCCTGATAAAAAAATCATTCCCTTGAAATCATCTTGAACATAAAAAAAACTTTCAAATGTTCTTTTTAGATATTTTATCATTGCTCTCGAAATCTCAGTTTTTTTTTTTTTTTTTAAATTTTGAAGATCACTTCCTTGGAAATAGTGTTGCATTTTCGGAAATAGTGTTACGATCGATGCGATTAATCGATTATTAATAAAACTATTTGCGGTTAGTATTGATAATATCTGGCTATTATTCATACTGACCGAGTTTTTTACTTTAACCGTAACACTTACATTGAAAGAAAAATCAATGAAAGGTTCGAAATTTAAAATATTACCAAGTTTATAACTAAATCGTAAATCTGATTAAAATCTTACAGTTTATCATCCAACATAAAAATTTATTTTTCTTACGATTTCATTTTCTTATGATATATGGTAATCTTACTTTAGTAGATGAATATTGGGGGTTCTGGAGCTTCGGGATCCGGGATCAGCCACTCCCTCCCCCTCCCGACTTCCTCCCACCCGAGTTAAGATAAGGAATTTGCTTGAACTTTAACTCCTCTTAGATTAGATAAGAATGGAAGGAATGATAAGGAATTTATTTTTATTTTGGGACTTTGAAAATTTTCTCGGCTTATTTCTTTCACAAAAGTATAATTATAGTGACATAGATTTTTTTCACAACGTCCTATCACAGATTTGCATCAATTCAATCATAACTTATCATGCGTGCATATTAAATAAGCTAAATGCCATAACAGCTAATAATTTGATACTTTCTTAATTTTTTTTCTGTTTTTATAGACTTTAGATTTTCTCAGCTTGAACAGAATTTCATCAATTAGAGTTAACTTCAATCTTACTTATTTTTCGCAGTGCTCATTTTCTTTTTTTCGTTATCGAATAACGTTTTCATTTGTTTTCAGGAAAATTCTCAAAATGCATTTTCTTTCTTAAATAATAAAAGTTTACTTAGTCGCTCAATTCTCATAAATCTGTTTCTTAATTAAATCAGTTTTTTATAAGAATAATTCTTCTGAATAGTCAACTTGTTTATTTTTCTTTCATCATTCAACTTTCCTCTTTGTTGCTGAAGCTTATTTTTACACTAACAAAACAGAATTTTGGAATATTCATGGCAACATGCAAGAGCACTAAAATCTCTTCAGTTTGAAAAGTTACTTAATTCCTTTCAACTGTTTCAGGAATATCAAAACGTTAAACTCTCTTAAGTTAAATGGAACATCTGACGAAATAGCTTCATTAATATTAACCATTAAAACTTATTTTCTGTTCAACATATACTTATCTTAAAGACAATACAATTTACTTCCGAGAATGACTTAAAAAGATTACATTAAACGTCGCAAATGCATACATTCATCACAAATCATTTATCTTTAAAGGTAGGATCATTCATCATACTTTATAAAACTATAAAACATCCATATCTACATTTCTGCCTATTAACTAGTTAAACATATCTCTGATACTTAAAAACATTTCAGTAATTTCTGATTTTACGAACTTATTTTATTTCTTCATTCCTTATTTAATTTAATCTTATATTATTTCACAACTATTTATTCTAATTGCATGTATGTAACTTTCATTTTCGATTTTTAAAACTGTCTTTAATTATGAAACGATCATAGAATATTCTATCAAAACATAGAAAGAAAAATAAAAATCTCTTTGGTTTGAATAAATTGAAATTTATGTTTACCTCTAATTCCTTTTCACATTGATCAAATAAATAAATAAATTTAATCTCAACAATTTTAACTACCACCAAAGAGCTTTTCTGCATGCGTGAAGACTGTATTGTCTGATTTATTTCGAATAACGATAAGAAGTTACCACGTCTGTGTTTTCTTCTCTTTGCGACAGATTATCTTTAAGAATATTCCACATAGAAATTCTAATCATTTTACTCTGTGTCACCTATCATGAATCTTATAGTTTCAAATTCACTCTAATTTTGAAAATATATTTCTTCCAATGATGAAAACGATCAAAGAATATTCTATCAATGGCATAGAAAATAAAAATATCTTAGGTTTGAATAAAATGAAGTAAAACTCATGTTTCACATTCAATTCCTTTTTTTATAGATCACATAAATTTAGTCTCATAATTTTAACCACCAAAAGACTTTTCTGCATGGTTTATCACAGAAGACTCTGTGTGTGTTTGTGCATGTGTGTGTGTGTTTGTGCGTTGTGTGTGTTTTGCATGTGTGTAACGTGTGTGTTTGTACTAATGTGGTAGTGTGTTTGTGCATGTATTTGGGATTATGTGGAAGCTCATGTTTTGCATTCTAATTCCTTTTACATCGATCAAATAAATTAATTCTCGTATTTTAAAACAAGAACTTTTTTCTGCAGCGTGAATTCACGAAACTCTCTGTGTGTTTGTAAATATGTGTGTGTGCGTATTGGTATTTTGTTTGATTGCTATGTGTGTTTGTGTTTGTTCATGTGTGTTTTATAAGAGGCTCATATTATTCTAATTCCTTTTAATTAGATCAAAATAAATTATCTCGACAATTTAACCACCACACCAAAGAACTTTTTATGCTGCGTGAAGACTCCTGTGTGTGTTTATGCAAGCATATTGATAATGCGTGTTTGTGCATGCGTGAATTGTCATAAAGTGTGTGTGTTTGTGTGTTGCGTGTAGTGAGATGACATGTTGTGTTTGTTTATAGCTATGTCTGTGATGGTGTTTATGTCTGTTATGTATGTGTGTGCATGTGTTTAGCGCATAATATGGTGTGTAGTAGATTGAGAGGTTTATTCGATAACGTCAAAAGTACTCACGTCTGTATTTGCTTCAAATTCACTCTCTTTCGAATAATACTTTTCAATGACAGATGACAATTATTAACGGAATTACAATGCGGCTGATTCTCTGGTTCGAACTTCACAAAAAAAATCTTCGTTACTATTATATGCTTCATTGATAATAACAATCAACTAGAAGACCTCACAGTTTAGTAAATTTGTTTCATCCATGTATTTCTTTAAGATTATTTATATTAAATCTTATTTTCGTTGACTTATTTGGACACGATCATAGATGTACATCATGCTTATTTCTAGAATGTTTGACTATGACTATCCTTGCGTTGATAATTCTAATCCTATACTCTTTTTCAACTATCAACATAAATCCTACTTTATGTTCACTGATATTTTCTTGAACTAGAGATAATTCTTCTTCGTTTTCATCTTTACTATTCTCGGCTTCTGTATCGATTAAAAGACATTTTGCTTTGATGCTTCCCTCACCCAATCATTCACCAAAGATGAATGTTCTCACTTCAAGCCAATGATATTTACTGAGGCCACTTGCATCAATTTTTAGGGAGTTCCACTTAAATCCCGAACTTTCCTTCATGGTACTCCTGCACATTTTGCCATTCTAGCTGTTTCCGACTTTTCTCTTCATCATGAGTGAGCACGTCATCTGAATCCGCTTTCTTCAGAACTTCTGCGAAGAAACCCTCAACATTTAACAACACTGGGTATGCCTGCGGGCTTATTCTCAGCAACCATATTAACTCAGTGAGATAGCATGACCTTGATCGTGATTTCAGGGATGTATATTAGAAATGTACACATTCAATTAATAGATGAAAACGTTTGAATCTTTCCCAGCCAAAAGCGGTGGGAATCACTTACTACCGAAGTGGACCCAATTCTCTTACCATCAGAGACAGGAAAAGTGTACTGATCGTCAGAACCTCCTCTTTTCTATCAACAGCGTGATATTATTATTGTATGAAGATGTTAGAATGAACACACCAACTGTATAAGGTAAATAATGTTTATTTTCTCGTAAAATTGAATACAATCAGATTCATTTTTTCTTCGGTGGTGTGGAAAGGAGAGCCATTCACTTAATTTTGATTTGTAATTGTTTTTTTCGTCTCTTGCAGGCGAATATCTCTTCCTTTTTTTATTTTCAGAATCTCGAGGAGGAATTTTTTGTTCTTTAATCAGACTGTTAAAGTTATAATGAACTTTTAACAATTATTATATAAAACTATTAATTGATGAGACTAACATGTTGATAAATTAAAGCGTGGAGAATTTTATTAGGTGATTTCATCCAAAAGTGCATAATAAAAAATTAAGTGAACTCAGCCAATAATGTCAAATTTTAAAATATATCCAACTTAACATTTTTTTTAATCTTCAGAAAATAATTTAGAAACTGAATTAAGATTGTTTCTCAATTCATTTTCACTTAAGAAGTCATCAAGCTTTAAAATAGTTCTGAAAAGAGTAATCATTGAAATCAAGGCAACTACTTTTCTCTATAATCGTCATAAAGGTAAAGAAAGAAGAAACATTTATTCAGTTGAATAAAAAACTTAGAATGGTGAAAAAAACTTGAATTTTATTAATAGAAAGTATATATATTCAATGAATTATTTTTACTAAATGAATTAAGGCATGAGTGAGGAAAATATTCAATCAAGACATTTTACTGTGAAATAAAGTCATTACTTTAAGCGAAACAATTTTTCTTTAAAGGCAATCAACTTTAAAATAATAGCATTCGTTTATTTATTCTAACTGATAGAAAGTCAGAAAATTTCAGTTTTATAACGAGCAAATTTCATAATTTGCAGAAACTTATTCAAACTTTGAAATTTTTAATATGATTACCTTCTCTATATAAATTCATGTAGTTAAGTTAAGTAAAATGTAAATGCGTAACAGTGTAACAGAAATAGAACATCCTTTTAAATTATTATTTTGAAACATTTGAACAATTGTACAAAACAATATAAACACGAAGTAAATTAAAATAACTTTTATTTAAAACACATGAAGAGCATGATGTCGAAGCTATTACTGAACAGACATTTTTCACCAAGTTAGAACAATGTTCAGAGATTATTTAAGGTCTAATTAATACATCTGCATTTAGCATATTTTTTCTCGACAAATACTTTCACTAAAAAAGACCAATCTGTCGATAGGATAGCTAAGTCTCATAAAGACTGTCTGGATTCAGATTAATTGGTCGTACACGGTCGTGATCAAGCTGATTCGCTTGATTCAGGCTCGTACAAACCGTAATTTTCCTCGATTCGACTCTTTATATTGTCCACTTAAAAAATTTCTGTGGGGACATCAGTACTTTTCATTTCAACGACGTTCCATTTATTAGAATTGGTGCGTGGAACCGTGAAAGATACTGAAATTTTCTTTATCTGAAAATTGCTGAATATCAATGACTACAGCTTTCTGAATCTTTTCCTAATGCACTGAAGTTGGTTTCCATTCAGTTTCGGTGAGCAATGCACGAATGGTAGAAACAACCATCGAAAAGGTGCTTTTATACATATCGCTGAGATGTGAGCGCATTTCAAATCCGCCTGATGATAGAAAGAGAGCAACTCTCGGCATTAGCACTTTCCCGTCTCTGATGGTAGAAAGATGGAGTGTCATATCGGTAGCAAATGGACTACCATTTTAGTTGGAAAAGATTCAACGTTTTTCATTCGTTTTGAACAAGATGTAGCCATTTAATACATCCTCAGAAATCACTGAATCACCAGCATAGTTATTCCTCACCGAGGTAATAAATGGTGTTGAGAATAGAGTCCCATTAAAGCCACCAGTGTTGCTAATGTTGAGGACTTTCTTCACTTGAGGGTGGAACACGAAGAAGCAGTTCAGATGATGCGTGTCATGACAAGAGAAGAGAAAGTCAGGAAACACAAGTAGAATGAAATCGTGAGAGTAAATTCATGAAGGGAAGTCCGAAATTTAAAGAACTCCCAAAATTATTCTAAAAGAGTTCAGTAACATTATTGGTTGGAACTTTTGTGAACTTAATCTTTGCAGGAAATGCCGATTGGGTGAGGGGAGAACCAGCAACAAATGTCTTTGTCGACAAATAATGACGAATAGTAATGATGAAGAACACGAAGAAGAGTATTCTCGAAGTTTAGAAAATATCAAGTGACACATAAAGATTTTTTCTATTATGATGGTTGAAAAAAGAATATGGGATTAAATTATCAAATGCAAGACGATAGTCATGTGAATCAGAAATATTCTAAATAAACGCATTTATATATCAATCACCAACGATGTCCAAAATAGATCCACGAAAATACCGTTAACATAAAATCTTTTAAATCTTAAAGAAACATGATGGAACAAATCTAATACTAACTGTGTGAGTCTTCACTAGATTATAATCATGAAGCTATAACATCTGACTATTGAAAGGTATTTTTGGAGTTCGGATCCAGGGAGATCAGGCATTGTTTTGTTAATAATTGCATTCGTCGTTAGAAAAAATATTTTCAGAAACGGGAAAGAATTTAAGGCTTTATCCTGAACGAAGCAGCAACTCTTTTATCGTTATTCGAAATCGTATCCCACACACACGCGCGTACACGCACACTTTTACGCACACATGCACATAAACATGCACACATAAACTTTACGCACACATGCACACAAACATGTAGATTAAAGCGCACGTGCACAAACTTTACACATGCATACACACACGCAAACAGAAACACACACACGCTGTCAGACAAACACCATGCACAAACACATCATGCACACACGCTTTGCACAAACACACAGTCTTCGCAGCACGGTAAAAGTTCTTTGACGGTGAGTTAAAATTGTCAGACTAAATTTGTTGATCGATGCTAAACGGAGATTAAGAATATATGAGTTTCACCTAATTACACACATGCACAAACACACACACATGCACAAACACACACACACATGCACAAACACACACAAAGGAGTCTTTAAATGAATTAAACATGCAAGAAAAGTTCTTTAATTGGGCAAGATTTAAAATTGTCAGACTAAATTTATGTGATCTATGTAAAGGAATTAGAATGTAAAACATAGGTAAAAGTATTATTGAAGATAAAATGATTTGCTGACAATTCTTGTATGCATTTTGCGAAGTTTAATGTAATCAAGCGTCATTCGAGTAAATTGCAATGTCTCTTTATAGATGAGTTATATGTTCAACAGAAAAGTGATCTTTTAATAAGTTTAATATTAAACAAACTATTTCGTCGATGTTCATCCCATTGCTGATGATGAAAGTTGAAAACGGAATTTTTAGAACAACTTATTCAAACTAGTGATTTTTAGTGCTCTTGTATATTATTGTTAGAATATTCTAAGGAGCCCGCGTTTTGTGGTGGAAACAAGCTTGAAGAAACAAGAGGAAAGTTGAATGATGAAAGAAAAAATAAATCAAGTTGGATCATTGAAGAATTATTCTTACTAAAACTGATTTAATTAAGAAACAATTTTATGAGAAATTAGCGACTAAATAACTTTGTTATTTAAGAACAGAAAAATGCGCAAATTTTGAAATTTTCCTGAAAACAAATGAAAGGCGTTGACTTATAACGGAAAAAGAGAAAAATAGCATGCCGAAAAATAGATAAGTTGAAAGTTTACTCTAATTGATGAAATTTCTGTTCAAAAGCGAGAAAATTCAAAGTCTATAAAAAAGCAGAGAAAAAAAATCAAATTACATTGTAGAAAATCATATATTAATTGTATATTTTATTTTACATTTCCATTTTTTTAGCATGATAAGTTATGATTGAATTGATGCAAATCTGTGATAGTACGTTGTGAAAAAAATCTATGTCACTATAATTATACTTTTGTGAAAGAAATAAGCCGAGAAAATTTTCAAAGTCCGAAAATAAAAATAAATTTCTTATCATCATCTAAGAGGAGTTAAAGTTCAAGCAAATTACTTATCTTAACTCGGCTGGAAGTCGTGTGGGAGGAAGTCGGGAGGGGGAGGGAGTGGCTGATCCCGGATCCCGAAGCTCCAGAACCCCCAATATCCATCTACTTACTTTCTTTTGAAAGGAAGTTAAAATTACAAAATTCGGAAACTTATAAAATTTCAATATTCTTTTTTAAAGTATGAGTTTTCAGACACTTTAGTTTGTTATGCAGAATAATTATACGAACAAACGAGAATTTGCATGAAATCTGAGTTTCTAAAGGCCGTTTATGATATAATTTCCCCTGAAATTTTATTTATGTGCATTGCTTTATTAGGAATTCAAAGAACAATAATCGCCAGAATCTTTAAACCTCTTTTACATTACTCTCTCGTTAATTAAAAAATATCTTAAAATATTTAAAAATATGGAAAATTCAAGTTATATTTTATACACAAGAATATAATTTTTAAGTGGGAATGCGCAAAAAGAATATCTTGGAAAACCAATTAATGAAAACAAGAAACATACCTAAGTAACGACAGCAGGAATATGGGACTTACGACGTAAAACTGCATTTCAGCTGCCAGGTGCCAACACAACGCCATGCACTTTAAAAAAGGAAGATGGAAGTTTTAGCTATTATTTTAACATTTGCACAGTATAAGTGACGAAGTATTAATTTTATGGAAAAAAACTTCTTTCATATGCAAACCTAGATTTTAAAGGCTTTGAAAACATACTTTTTATGCCAAATTTGTACTGCAGAAAAAATTGTGTTTTTTTTATATTTGCAGTCTTTTATGAAGCTTTTGTCAACCAGCGTTTTCCTGTTGTTAAACTTACGTCCAAAAGATAAGCAACAAACGAGAAAATGAAGAATGAAACAATGTGAAACTACTATAAAATTTGAGAGGGAAGACTACTCCATAACAATCCGCTTGTATGTTTTCAAAGAAGCTTGCTTGATATAAAAGAAAGTGACGTGTTATTTGCGCATGCTGCATCCATGATTTGGATACCAGAAAATATTTATATATTTTAATTGTCAATAAGTGAATTGGCGACATTATCTGAATGACGTCAGATGACATGAAATAATAGGACGTCTTGAAGGAGGTGATAGGGGAAAGTGGCCTGCGCCGTAAATCACAGTCATTCCGTGATATCCCTCTCGTGGAACCTGTATCAAATTGAAGGGACGTATCACAGAGTAAGTGCATGTCGAACAGCTGAAGATTTCAGCAACATTGCTAAAGATGATTGTTTTCTACATTCTGCGATCAAGATGCCATATATGAATGACTGTACATTAGTTTGCTTATTAGCTTAAACAGGAGTAGTTATACGTATCAATAACAAATTATTTATTGATTGCTATATGCAGGTCAGCTGCAAGAATACTTGTGACGTGCATTCCATTGACGGTCTCGTTCGTAGATGGTAGGTTCGCCAATCTTTTGCTGCAGCGGGTCTTGATTTTTTTTTCGAATGGCCGATGATGCTTGAGTACATAGGATTCTCACTGTGAAATAATACCCAAAATCTGAAACACTGCTTCGTACGAAACGGCCATTATCGTCATCCGACATGAATCCCAATGATATGGATTGACCTAGTCGCATTCATTCCTGGCTCTCTTTAAAACCTTTCCAAGTCATAAACGTGCCTTCTACGTATATACGCACAAACATCGAAAGCATTATAGATGATCTTATTGGCATAACTTGACGACGCATTCCGCCAGTAGAATTTATGACATTCCGTATTGTCAAACCTCCATCTGTGATTTTTTTGCCATTGACAATTCTACATTGGTGTTACCTGTACTTAATTATGAATAGCGTTATTTGCAGGCACAATACATACGGATAAAACATTATTGGCAGGTACAGTACCTACGGATAAAACGTTATAAATTATCTGCGAACAACACATTATTTGCAGGTACAGTGCAAGAACGGCGCGTTCTCGTTTGATCCCCGCAATTAACCCTCTGAGTGGTTCGGTCTTCTTTCTAAAGCGATCCGAAAAGCGAGCGGCTGCAGAACCTATATCTGTTTTATAATTGTCTTCCTCCCAACAGAAGATTTTCCCAAAAGCGCAGCAGATCAAGTCTCTTCCACCCCCCCCCTCTGAACTGTGGACAATCAGCAACCCCCCGTGGAGGAGCGGGTAACCGCAAGAATCCGTTCTATTCAGCTTCGAACCTATTCAAACTAGGTTTTACTGCTTTCGGAGATACCACCTGTCGTATGGCAAAATTACACTTCATGTCTTCGAGATGCCTCATTCTGCCCGTGTCCATAACACCAGATGACAAAAATAAACACCTTTAGACTAGACAAATGCCAGACAGTTGGGCCAAAAAATGAAGGCTATATTACTTCTTTTTCATGTTGTGAGTTTCTAAAAATATGAACATCATCGAAGTTGCATGACAGTTGATATTGTTTAGATGTCTGTGACTTCAATTTATTTGATGTTTCTTAATAGTTGTATTTTAGATATTGGCTGTACTTCATATTATTAGTTCTCTTTTTTATATTCTTGACTTCAATTTATTTTCAGTCTACACGTCAGCCTATTAGTCTACGAATGTAAAACTTATTTCCTTAATTTTAAGGATCAACAACAATGCCATTTATATATATTTTACTAATCTCTGATGGCGCTATAAAACTTTTCATATTGTTTCTTGATTTAATATTCGATAAAAGGTAAAAAATTTAGAGCCGATCACAAATGTAAACGGAGCTTAACTGGCTTAATCCGTTTTGTATGCACATAAACATGTATTATATAGATAGTCACATAATAATCTATATTCCAAAATAGCCAGTAATAATTAATACATATGAAGGATTATAAATAACCTTCTTAACCCCTGAATAATGTTTTAAATAAAACAATATACTACAAGTCTTTTCTACTGAAACTTGTTATATATGCGTTTTAAGAGGGCGAGTTAATAATCCTCAAGCTAAAGATTACATTTAGAAAACCAATGCACTAAATGTTAGAAGAAATAGCTTATTCATATATACCTTTATTTAGTACGCAAGAGATTATCTTCTATTATAATACACGGGAATTTAATTCACCTGAAATTTGAAACTTTGATATTATAGTCCAAGTACTAGAGCATCCAGTCGTGAATTTTTCAAAATTAATTTTAATTCTTTATTTATATATTTTTTATCCTAAAGTAATGGCATATTGAGTTTCAGGTGCATTAGAGATTTTTTTACCCGATTGAAACGAAAATTGGACAATTAGGGTTAAAAGATCACATACCAAATTTCATTTTCTAAGTAGTTGCGTTTTGGAATTATAGTGTTAACAGGTATGCGATTACAGAAACCGACAGACAGTCAACGTTTAGAGGGATTTCGTCCAAAATTTAATACGGTCCTACATTCCTAATATTTGAAACTGTGTACCAAATTTTATCTATCTATCTATTTAAGTTTTTGAGTTATTGTGTTCATATGAACCCTAAGAGACAAATTTCCTGTTTACGGACTTTATCCAAAAATTGATTGAAATATACTAATTTTGTATAAAGTCCATACACCAAATTTCGTCTTTCTAGCTTTAACCGTTTTTGAGTTACGTGTTCACAAACAAAATTCCAAAATTGTGTTTTTCGGACTCAGGGAGGTCTAAAACGTGGAGATTTATCAAAAACTCGTGTTGAAATTTACGATCGATAATTATAATACTTTCTCTTTGTATTATACTTCGTTTACTAGAAAGTAAAAACGATCAAACTTTTTTTCTATCAATTTTACGAAAATGCGCTAGCTACGAATTAAAAATATTATTGAATTTTTTTTCTACAGACAATTTGTTGCAAACTTGGCAAAATCAAAGAATAAGGAGAAAAATCTAACACCTATTCGAAATTATTCAGATGCCTTTTCACAATTTATAGATGTCTTGGACGTGTCGGTGTGGTATTCAAAAATATTTTTGGGCCTTTTCATACCAAATATAAAAGAAATTTAACTAACATAAAACTGTGTGACACTTTACGCTTTTTTTTAAAAAAAAATAAAATTATAGATCTATCTCAAATATATCATACAACTTGGAAAATAAATAACAGTCTCATTATTATCCATTACAGTTCAGAATGAAAATAAAAACGTATATATAAATCAGAATTTTATTAACAAAATTATACTTTACAAATTACAGCACACACACAAGATATTGCGATAAAACACATGATCTGGCATGTGACGGTAATATTTTGAAATAATCCAAAGCCAAAGACTGCTATTATTATTGGAAGAACAGTCTTCAAAGTTGTTATTAGTGTATCTGGATGTTTCAAAGGTTTGTAACATATATTAGTGGATTTCTTTTCTCAGAGCATTAATGAAAATTTAACTTGCAGTTTGCATGGCATTTACCGAAAGCAATTCAATTTAGCCTAATAGATTTAATCATTTATAGAAGAATGCTTATAATAACACATCAGAAAAAAAATTGTTCTTCAAGGGACTAATGCGCAAATACAGTATTCGTATAATATTTTCTGAGAAATATTTTTGTCTTCTTTTATTTTAAGCAAGAAATAAACATTTTCATTGATTATTGAAATAAACGTAAGAGAGTTAGTCTGCAGATATTATCAGTCTCATACTAAGATTATTAAAAGTCTGATAAGATCACACACTCAAACATCAAATTTAGTCGATATTGTTCTTAACGTTTTCATCTAAACTAAATTTTCCCCTGCCTTTAAAAAAAGAAAATATTTTACAATGTAAAAAATAAAATTTTCTTCCACTTTCTTTAATATATATTTCTATGTACGTTATTTTTTCAGTTCAGAGTGACCTAAAAATAAATTTCCGACTAATAATTATTTAATAAAATAATAATTATTTTTGGAATGAATTTTTTCATTGTAATTTTTATGAATTTAAAAGATATTTTTCTAAATAATGTGATAATGAAGTTAAAATCTCTTCTAGTCTAAAAAAATTACACTTAAACCTGAAAATTAATTTTTTTAATAAAAATCAAATCTATATAATGAAATAATCATTGTAAAACTGAAATTTTCGATTTGATCTGAAAGATAAAACAATAAATATAATGGATCATTTTTATATACCTTAAAATTTGCTCTATTTTTTGACAAAAATTTAATTTTACTCTATTTTTATAAAGGAAAAATGAGTAGATGGAGATTATTAATATGAAAGAAGTTTACATTAATATCATAAAACTAGTTGAACGTGGGTAAAATGTGTTGATTCAAGAACACTGTTCAACTATATATAAATAGCAGATTTTGTTAACAACCCCCCAGGCTTTCAATTTTTTATGCTTGAATACGGTATTGGAACAAAATCTATTTTACTTAAACCACAATATCTATTTTACGTAACCATTCGATATGGATCATTAAAGCATTGATGCATTGAAAAAAATCTTATATCACATAAATTGTATTAAAAGAATAGCACTTGAAACATAATACAGCATCAAACCAGGCTGACATTAAACTGAACTAATCCGGAATGCGATTCAAAATTTCGACACACACAATGCAAAAAAAAAATCCGACACTGCAATGCTTCCGGAAAGATAACCTCAATACAAATAGCATTAAAATTCCCCACACCACAGGGGAGTGTGGGGTTTCGGATCCTGTGACATCCCTAATATGCAGTAAGCACATCCTTATCAGTCTCCATTGTGCTGACCGTTGCTCTCACCAGATAATCAATCAAGATATCAAATCAAGAAAGGGGGTAAGAATTTCGGAAAAATACTTGTGTTACCCTTTAGAGACAGTTCACAATGAACGTAAAATTCAGTGCAAACCGATTTCGGGATGTTTTAGACCACACGTTGAAATGCCTGTTTTACGCTTTTGGGGTAGTCCAAGGTCAACGTAGAAATACGTGTGAAACACTCAGAGGGTTAAGGAGCATCGGACGGGGTCACAAGTTAGAAAGGTGACCGCATGTCAACCATGCATCCTGTTTGCACCCTTTTTGAGTCCTTGAGTCAGAACTTGGTTAGTTAAACTAGACCAAATGGTATTGTCACAACAGCTTTAGTACCTGCGTATGAAACGGTATTTGAGTTTTTAAAAATAAATAATAATTTATAAATAAATAATTAAACTGCCCGGAATATGTTCCTTAATTTTAATATTTTTTTAAAAAAATAATTTTATTTTCAACAATATTTTTTATTGCTGGCCATAGACTCTGTACAACTTTTAAATTGATTTTTACTAATCCATTCCTAAAAATTGAGGTATAGGATGATGTTTTGGCGAGGTGGGAAACTGACTTGATTTTCAGATACGATACCTGTAAATAAAATGTTACTTATGTGTACTAAACTTTCTGCTCAATTTCCTTCTGTAAGAGTAACTGAAAACATCTCGAATTAAAATTTAGAACATATGCAAGTTTTGGAGAGGAGGAAGAAAGTATGAATTAGAGTTATTTTAAATATGTCCGAAAATCAACCAGGTTTAGGAAAAAAGATAAAAATCGAATTAAATATTGAATGTTACACACATCACTTTTAAAAATGACAAAATTCACCAAAACTTAAACAAAGTAGCATGGTAGCTGCGAGGAGGAAAAAAATCTCTAATTTTGCTATCTCGATTCGAACCTGCAACCTGTGGGTCAGTAAGCCTGAACTTTACAACCACGCCTCTCGGTCGAAGTACGCATTGGTTCGGGGTTAATTATATTCCTGTGTCTGGCACTCTAATTGATAAAAAGGTTCAAACTACTGGTTGTGGATTTCCGAAAGCTGCAAAGTGTTGCTTAAAATTTCGTAAGACATGTTTTGGGGCTTATAAAACTTATCATGATTGAAAGTTTCATTTTTATCAATAACTTGCGAACAGATTCAATTTTATCACTGAAAAATTCAGTAAACATATTTTCTCTAGCAAATTAAATCAAATGAATTAGAAACCAAAACTAAAAATCAAATTAAATGGAAAACAAAAGCACTTCCCGTCTTCCGCGAAACACTGCAAATTCTCACTAAGTAACATTAATATTTCTTTTAATATTCTCATAAATAATCTAAAGTTTCAAAACTATGTTTCAAAACATCTACAGAAGCGTATTGAATTTGACAAAACCTTTAAATAGCATTTTCATTCGTAGGTATAGTGTACCTGAAAATAACGTTTTATTCGCAGGTACAGTATCTGCAAATTTTTTTTTGTATATTTCTAGAGTATTGTTTTTTATTCTTTACCCTGATCTGTGAAAGTTTTCCTTATTTGACCTAAATAGTTTTCACGATATTCGCATTTTCACTTTATTGTTTAACTTTTGGACACCATTTTATTTTGAGTTGAAAATGTGCATTACTCTATTAGTTCATCGGTTGTGTATTGAATCTATCGTTTTCCATAGAAGCCATAACTATGTAAGACAATTTGTTTTATTTTTATTTTTATTAACGTCCAGTTTTTGTATCAAGACGAGGGATATTGAGACAATTTGTTTCTCTGGTGAGGTATTTATTATTCATTGAAAAAGGACGCGAAATAAGACATTTGGTTCATTTCGTGCAAGATATTTATCACTGTTTATAAATACCTTAAATCGGACTTACTGTTGATTATAAGTACACGATTTTTTACTTTTCTTTATGCATAAATAAAAATTTTTTGAAAAAAAAGCTTTTCTTAATTCTTTCGCACAAAATGTTTTTCATGTTATATCATCATCAATTCATTATACTCATTTTTCTTATTTATGTCAACACTTTTACGTAAGTTTGAATATACTGAAATTAGAATAATCATTGAGTGGTTCAAAAACATTCTCACGAATAACTTATCAAGAACCCGACTTTGACTCCAAATGCGCTTCATATGCGATGAGAACAATCTCATTGTAGAGGATAATCATTGAGCACGCATCCACCCTGGCTGACACACACTTCCTGCTACTTCTGACTCTTCTTTTTTCCTCTACGTATTTTTTCTCTCATTTTGTTTTGTTTTATATTGTTATTTTGTCCAGTGTTTGTTTCTTTTTTATCATTGTTTGTTTTTGTACCATTAATTTGTTTTTGTCCTTTCTAAAAAAATAAAATTCACCTCCATCCATTCAAACCGGAAAGGAGCCAAATGACTCTAAACACGGGGATGCAGGTAGTGTAATGTATTGTAATGTAATAGTTTATGGGGTAAAAAGAGAGAAATAAGGCTAAATCTGTATTTCAAAAATTTATAATTTTTCCACATACTTTAATTTTTCTAATGTTAGGCACATGCTTCCTTTATATTTATAGTAGAATCTATATAGATTTTAAATCCAAAAAGGTTTATAATAAAATAAGGAAGTGATTATTTGCAGGTACTGTACCAATAAATAAAACCATATTTGCAGGTACACTGCACCTACGGATACCTATGGATTATTTGCAGGTTTTGTCAAATTCAATATGCTTTTGTAAGAACTTTGAAATGTTCTCTTTGTACTTGAATATCTTTTTTCCGTGTGTTTATGAGATTCTAAAAAGAATAATTAATTCTACTTTGCGAGAGTTTTCAGTGTTTCGTTGGAGACGTTTTCGTTTCTCATTTAATTTGGTTTTGAGAGCTCATTTCTAATTCATTTGTCTGAATTTGCTAGAGAAAATATATTTACTGATTTTTTTCAGTTACAAAATTGAAATTCTTAGCAAGTCATCGGTAAAAATTAAATATCCGATCATGATGAGCTCCAAAGGCCCTAAAGATGTCAGTAGATAGAAAATGGGGGTTCACCCTCATCGAGGGATTGAGAAGGTTCTTGAGGTTCTGGGGGGTGGCTCTTCCCTTCCCCTCCCTCCCCTATCACTTCTCAGATAAGGAATTTTCCAGATAAGGAATTTTCAAGATAGCGTTT
>BGPR01017823.1:0-31871 GCA_013235015.1 Araneus ventricosus | reverse complement strand
AATTCGTCTTAATTATATGAAAAATATCGATTCTTAAAAATAGCTATATCCACAGAAATAATAAAAGAATTAAAAATTGTACAACACATTACAAATGAAGATTAGTTTCTGTTACGTAAAAAATTGCATTGGTTCTTAGATTTTCTGAAAAATTATGTTTTTGACAAATTTTGAAATTTGTATTACTTAAACTATGAAATTTAATATTTTAAAGTTAACTGTGACAATTACAACATTCACTTAAATTAGGAAGAACAGACACGTTCTCAACTATCATTTCATCTTTCGTAAGCTTCATTCATTATTTAAAGCTTAATAAAAAGCTGATAATAAAGGTTAAGCTGGGTCAGCGTTGGAAATAAACGAAAAAGCATCATTTGTGGGAAATTCGTTCTTACCTTGCATGCTTACTATTTATTTTTTAACAATTCAACAGGCAATTAATCGAAGAAAATGTGTTCACAAATATGGGTATTCAGAAATCGATATCAAATTCTAATCAATTTTCTTTTAAAAATTAAAATTTTAAGTAATATAATACAAGAATCTACATAATTATATTTTTGTCTAACAAAAATACTTTCACTTTCGTTCTGTAGCTGCAATGATACTTACCTTTATTTCAGTTTTGTTCCCTAAACTTTGTTCAGTCTATACTTAAAAAAGGCAATGTTTCTGTGTGTGCGCGCGATGTCCAGACGAATCTATCGCACTTACAGCCATGAAATTTGGCACACAGGTAGTCGTAATGGTGACTCAATGCACCTCGAAGCCGGAATTTTAAAATTTAATCTAGAAATTTTTTTATTTAATGTTTTGGGTAATTTTCGGGACGTTTACGGCTGTAGTATCTTTTCTAATGATAGTTGAAGAACAACCAATGCACCATCGTATAGAACAAACAATTTTCGTTCTAATGAAGTTTGTTTTGAATTTCTAAAGTAATTTACTGAATTTTGAGAAATTTTTAAATAATAGTCACTTTTATGATAATTTTTGATAAGGATTTCTTCAAATTCTCTCATCTGACGTTCTAACAACTGTATAATTTTCATTTTTTTTTCAGCTTATAACTGGAACGTTTCTGTCGGATTTAAAACAAGAACGGTTAAAATATCTTATTTCGGTTTTTTTTTTTAATTAATTTTTCCCTGATCAGTTCAAACAGTTTTTTTTTTCGAGCGAGTTTCTCCTAACGAACCCGGAATGCATTGTTGCAATTTCATTGGCTGGTGCGTGACCTTCCTCACAGAAGGGGACGTAATATGCTTTCATTCCCAGGATGCATTTCTACAATCCGATTCCTTCCGGTGACGTCATTGTTGAAAATCAATAATGTGTATCTTTTGTTTTCAAAACTTTTTCGTGTCATTGTGGGCATTTTTTTCCTCCATTTTGTTGAAGTCCTGATTCCACGGGCAACACCGTGCGCGTACTGCTAGTAGTATATTAACACTGAGAAATTCATTGAAGACTAGAAACTTGACTTGCCAAACATTACAATTGTCATTGGATGACCTGCTTTGATGAACGATACTAATACTAACAATTCTTAAAGAATGATGGAACCACAAAGACGTGGACAAATCTTTTTCGGCAACTTGAAAGCACTCTGAAGAGTATCGAAAAAGCAAAAACAGAAAAAAATAATTGTGGTGAGATTATAACTACTTCTGCTTCGTTTAAACGCTAGGAAGGTGAATTTATAATATTTCGGACACCCTAAAGCCTTCAAAATTTTTCAGAAGGACAAATCCTTTTTCATGTATTAAAATAATAAGGAAGTGCAATTTTAAACGTCATAGATAAATTAATAACGTTATAATTTTAATTCATGTTGGAGTCAACATTTTTTTCCCTGCAATAGTATACCTCCTAATTTCATGCAATCAATTTTTACTAACTACTTACTAATTTTTACTTTTTTTTATTAGCCAATTTTGATTCATGTGAAATAAGTCTGTATATTATATTAAATATATTAACTTAGTTACCAAGGTTGTATGATTTTTATCTGTGTTAACAACAGTTTTATTTCATACTTTGAGTTTCTATATAAAACATATAGGCAAAAATAAATATTATATAATTATTAATTATTTTTATGTGTATGGGTTTTTTTTTCGAATGAATTAAGAGATTTGTACTCATTTTATATATTTTTTTCAAGTATGAGATGAATGGAATGTATTTTTTATTCATCAAAAGTTGCACACAAACAAATGTTTGAATTACTTATTTGGCCCTATTTAAATGATTAGAGTTAAAATGCATTACATTTTCTGAGAAAGCTAAGCAGAATTTCTTTAAAAGCTTCTGAGCTATTTTTATAAAATTTGTTTTTTAATCCTTTTTTTTTCCCTTCTTATGATACCTTTTAGATTAGAGGGTGTCATGATTCATGATGACCATTGTGAAGTTATTTAAGAGGTGTATATCATATTAACTCAAAAATGTTTATATATTATTTTTAGGTTTGTTTCCACCTTTAATGTTTGCACTTCCAGAGAAAAAGTTTTCGAGAGAAAAAATCACATTTTGAAAAAAAAATAGGAGAGGGGGGCATTTTTTGTATTTGCCCTGGGCGCCATTTTATGTTGGTGTTGTTATTGTGGATTGTTCCTAAAAAAAAACCTTTTTCATTTCAGATTGTTTTAAAATGAAAGCTTTTATTTAATTCAGCGCTTCACTTCTACAGCACTATCGGACACATATGCACTTTAGACACAATAAAGAATATTTATAAACCCCTTTGTTCTCAGCACAATCTTGGGTTCAAAATCTTGCAGTCCAAACATTGCAGTACTTTCACTTTTACGTTCTGCTTTCTCAATGGTTGTTACCGAGTATGAATGGCGACTGTTCTTAATTTTATTTCGATTATACAAAAAGAAAAAAAAAAAGAAGTTTATAAACAAAAGGGTAGCTGGTCAAGGGATCTGTAACTGCAATGTATCACAGGAGGCAGATTTTAAAAAAATTCGGTTTACAACAGACTCATGTATAATTAATAGTAAAAACTTGTTAAACAAAAATTCAAAGCAAGAAGAAATTCAACTTTTCATGTTTGGTGGAATTGGTCCTGGTGGAATTCCCAAAATTGTGACAATCAACGAAAAGCACATGAATGCTTCTAGGGACTAATTGTGGGAAAATTAGCATTGATGTGGCTGAACTATTAGGGGAATCGTCTTTTAACTCGACCCCAGGACTCCATGGTGGAATTCTTTCAGGATTTTTAGGAATACCTCCATGATGGAATTTTAGAAATTCCTCCAGAACCACTTCACCACAGGACCAATTCCAACAGAAATTCATGTATGCATATACATTTTATTAATGTTCTTCCACAGTTATCATCACATGAAATGAAAAGCAAAAATTACCTTTTTTTATATTTAGAGGCAAATTATGAAACTATTCAACGTGTTTCTTGAATAAGGTAAATTTTTTTTATATATAAAATAATTATATCCATTATAAAATTATTATTAATATTAAAATTCTATCATGGTGGAATTCCTAAAATTGTGATAATCAACAAAAAGCCAATGAATGCTTCTAGGGACTAATTGTAAGAAGGCTATCTTTGATGAGGGCTGAAAAATTACGAGAAACCAGTCTTTTGACTCGATTGTCAATCCAATTACTCTGGAAAGTCCATGGACTATTTTCTATGTTTACTGGATCATTTGGATTTAATCGCAGAGTATATGAGTTGGACGAGAGTCTAAGAAATTTCTTGGACTTAGGTGTAATAAATCTTTGGCGACGCTTCCTTAATTAATTAATCTCCTTATATTAATTCTTATGGATGGAATTTTAACCTTAAATATTTCATGCTTCAATTTTGCAATATCCATAAATAAAAACACAACTAAGAATTCAATATTGTAAAAACTTTTTATTAAAATTTATAAAATGGAATTTCATGGGTTAATACAAATTAAAAGATAAAATTAGCATGGTAAGATAGTTCAGAAAAGAAGTTTTAAATCGTGAATGTTCCTTATTCATTGTTCTTAAGGTTAAATGGCAATTTAATAATTCTTGCGATACATGCAAGATCTGCTGAATGATTAACCTCTGTCTAGAATTTACGTAAGAAACCATCCCTTTGAAACTGTTGTGCAAAATCATATTCCAAAACATAATTTAATGGTCCACACAAATAACTATCTTGTTCTGCAAATTTCTTGTAATGATTAGGGCTTTGTGCCCAAAAACTCTTCAGAATTACTAAGAGTTCTACGTATTCGAATCTCTCGTTTTTAATCATTCTCAAAATGTTATACAGAATCTCACAAAAAGTATCTTCAGTAACATAAGGCCACAACTTACTTGCAAAGTCAATGAAAACATTTCTCAAAGGCCAAGATAGAATGCACTTAAATACTTCCAATGGAGATTCTCTAAAAATGACTTCCCGCTCATCTTCCGACATTATCGAGAGGCCAAACCTCATCATATCACTACTCACTTCCCCTCCAGTTAAGGCCTTCAACAAACGCTGACTTTTTTCTGCCGGACTTAACGTTTGCAGAACACGCTTCAGCATAAATATGTTGCTTTTCCACACGGGAGTTTCCAATGCCCACGCAGCGAACGATTCCCAGTCTTTATCTGTACTGCTTTCCAACCATTCAATCCAGTGTCTGATGATGAAATATGAGATATCGGAACTTGTTGAACATCGATTTCGTAGGTAACCCTTTTCTATTCTAAGCAAACTATTCCACAGATCTAGAACATCTTCAAACATACAGAAAGTGCAGGCCATTATAAATCTATTCAACGGATTTATATCCCTATTCTTAACCAATAAATTCATGCACTTTTCTCTATCTATAGTTCCATCCCGCAGCCGACACTGCGGGATTGTATCCCTCACCCGACACGAACGAATTTCTAATCCTGCCCAATTCTTTTCGCAAAACATTGCCCACTTTCTAACCTCAAACAGCAAAGGTGCTATGAATTTTTCCAACTTCCTTTGCAAAAGGTTACACGGTATAAGTTTTGATATCTTTTCCGTTACTCTAGATTTAATCTTGTGGTAATCGTCTGCATCTCTCCACTTTAGATCCGAGTCACTAAGCAGTGACATAACAATCTTTTGACAGGACGCATGTTCCAGGGAGGGCACAAAAGATATATCCATGGGCAATGGCAAAGAATCTCCGACACTGAAGAGATAGGAAATATATATATTATAAATATATATATATATACAGTAAAAATAAAATAATATGTACAGATGCGGTACGAAATATTTGAAAAAAATTATTATAAGCAGAACTATTCTTATAGCAATGTCGTATGATTAAAACAAATGAGAATAATACAATGAAACATGTTCAGCATTTTTATTAAGTTAATGAATTTATTAATCAAAATGTCAGAAGAGATAATATAATCAACTGAAATTAAGAAAAAGACTAATTATCACAGTACTACTATTTGGTGACTACATTCTAAAAAAAAGTGATCACTTTCATTGAAACTATCCAACAAGAATGTGTGAACTCCACTCAGAATGTCAAGTCTGACTCGACATAAGAGAGCAAAGGGTTAAAATACCTACCTCAGACAGAGCCAGCCTTTTGCTGATTGGACCTATTGCTCCCTACTGGGTTCCGTGCAAAATACTATGGGTATTTATTTTAAAATTCATTTTACAAAAATCAAATGTAGTTATTCTACTTAAGCACATAAAACAAACACCCACAGAAAGAGGAAAGATTGTTAAAGCTTTGAAAATGCATGCAGATAATATTGCTTATCATATATTTTACCACTGCTCTAGAAGGCATAGATTGTTTTTTGAATGCTGAAGATCGCTTTCATAGAAATAATGTTATATTTTCACCACGTAAATAACAATTTTTAACAATTAAAATAAAATCTTTGCTTGAATATGACAATTTGGAAGACATTTTGAAAAAGAGTGAAGGCGACACTAAACAATTTCCTTTTATGCCCTCTATCATACGCTTGTAGCAACATTGCAGTGAGGCTCTGAGAACTTATTTCAGTTCAAATTAGTAGGTTAATTAAAACCAGGGGCGGCCTGAGGTAGTTCTACCAACCGGGAAAGGCAACAATATGGTGCTCTCCCCCCAAAAAACCAACTTATTTTTTAAATTTTATAACATCTGTATTCTAAATGTCAAACACACTTTTACTTAAAAATATGTATATTTCACCTACTAATACGACTTAATGTTATGGTAAGAATTTTTAAACTTCAGATATATTGAAAACTAGCCGCCTTTGGCGACCAGCTTGTTCGCCGGGAATTTAATTTTAATTGAATGCATTATTTTATATTCAAGGTTCCCTTGACAAAGTTATTGCAAACTTCAAATTGTGATAAACATTTAACCCGTGCTCTTTCAGTATTCTTGCACCTGTTCTGTTCGTAGTCTACTTGAAAGTCAAAAAGGTTGAAAGAGTCAAATGAAAACATGAAAGAGTCAACTAACTGCACCTGTAACTTAATGTCTCAGTGACGGCGAGTCGGGGTGCAGTCACCCCCTACTTTTTTAGAGAAGGTTTAAATTTTTATTTCAGTTTAGCTGCCTGAAACTAGGAATTACAAAAAAGGAACAGAGTTCGGGAAAATTTACTAATTTTTAAACTATATTTAAAAATTTGGTTGTCTACCCTATACTCCCAGTCTTTATTTTATTTCTTTGGCAACGATAAGTTCTTGACTTAATTTTAGCCTTTTAAACTTTATAATTCAGTCAGTTAAAAGCCCGTCTAAGACGAGCTTTTAGCTTGCCAACAATATCTCAGATCTGATTGTCATAGATTTACTAAAGAAAGTTGTTGAAAAAAATCTCATGTAGAATGCTAGAGTGCTTAAGAAATAAAAAATCATGAAAAACAGAACTGATGAATCAAGTGACACTAACTTTCGTTTTGTTAATAGCTTTATTTGTAACAATTACTTTCGTTAAGTCAGGGGAAAATAATGCAAAAGCCACTAACAGAAAAAAAAATGCTTTACCAAATACAAAATATTTAAATATTCAATTCCAAAATTAAGTGCAAAGAAGAAAGAACATTTTTAACAAAAACTAAAGTATTCTAAATAGTTCTGCGTGCATGAATTAAATAAAAAGAAAATAATTCAACAAAAAGATAATAAGAAAAATAAATTAATTCTACTATAACTTCTATTTAATGTTAACCGAGTTCTGCGCGCATGAATCAACATAAAATAAAAAAGAAAGATAGCTGGTAAAGTTGGCTGAAAAAAACAAAACAAATAGCAATAATGTCCGTTGGATACTTTGAAGATCTTATAATTATCAAAAAGATTCAGTGTTTCCAACACTCAGAGAAAAAAAGCAAACACAAAATAAAGAGACAAAAAAAAATGTCAAAAGATTATACTAGGAAAATAAATTAATTCTGGTATTGCTATTAACGAAAGTTGTAGAAAATTTCATTCACATTGGCAAAGTGCTTAAGAAATAAAAAATCAATTGACACTAACTTTCGTTTTGCAAAAGATATAAATATTCAACTCCAAAATTAAGTATGAAAAAAAGAAAGAACCTTTTTAACGAAAACGAAAGAAAAGATCTCCCAGTAGTCGAAAAAAAAAAAATTCTACTATACCTTCTATCCGATACTAAAGGAGGTAAAAGTCAATGAATTCAAATTAAATAAAACCAGCGGGAGTGGTCTCCCCTAAACTTTCTCGTATCTTCCCCAAAAAGTGTCATTTTCCCTCTAACTAGGGTTGCCATACGTCCCGTATACTATTTGTCCCGTTTGCTTCCTAAACTCTGAGTCATTATAATTTTAAAATGACCTGCGCCCATTTTTATGATTATGTGTAAAAGGAAAATGATAATTAAAAAAATAAAATCAGATTTAAAAAGTGTAACTGGGTTAAAAAGAATTAGCTTCTCATCTTTTTTTTTTTATTATTCTACGCGTTCATTTTATTAGATTGCTTAAACTTTATTGATTTTTTTATCAGAGCAAAATAAGCTATTACGTAACCACTGTTTTCATGTTTTATTTATTTAGCACCTAAACGCCCCCGAATCAATGCTTGGCAATTATGGCAACCCTATCTCTCCGCTTGTAGATAAAAAAATTCGAACCTACTGAAACCATGACGGCTCTGCTGAAACCTAGAATGCAATCCTTTGTTTCCGTTAGAGTGCGCCAAGTTCACACTCGCCAAGACGGAAATAGCCTCCCGTCAAACACCGAGCGCCAAATACGTGCGGTCCTGCGTTCGCGGACAGACAGACTTCCCGTGGACGGATTTTGTCCAAAATTTAATAGAATCCTACAAATTATGTGTCAAGTTCACATACCAAATTTCATCCCTGTATCTCTAATAGTTTTCGAGTTCACACACACACATAATTCCAAAATTACGTTTTTCGGACTCAGGGAGGTCTAAAACTTTCATTCGAGATTCGCCAAAATCTCGAGCTCGAATTTTTTGACGATCACAATACTTTCTCTTTGTATGCTTCGTATAGGAGAAAGTAAAAAGAAAAAAAAAAGAAAAAAAACGCTGAACTTAGCTTAAAAAACCTGTCATAACTCCATTTGATATAAAATCATCACAAAAATCCAAACGGTACCGATGGTGTGTATGTTAATTTGTAGACAGACTGCCTGATCGGATTCTCTAGCACGTATCCAAACCACGTGATCATCACCGACTTCGGACGGCTTTTATATAAGAGACTAGCAATACGCGCACGGCGTTGCCCGTGGAATCAGGACGTCAACAAAATGAAAAAAAAAAAAAAGAAAGAAAGAAACGCCCACAATGACACCAAAAAGTTTTGAAAACAAAATTCAAAACAAAAGTTACACATTATTGATTTTCCCGCTTATTTTTCTTCGCGATAATGGTATATCATTGTCATAATTTTGCTTTGATATTACTTCGTTTTTTTTTTTTTTTTAACGAAATGAACTAATTTTAAAAAAACATACTTTCACATCTTTGTTTTAATCATGCTTTTGAGGTACAATGTTTATTTTTAATCAAAAATAAAATATATATATATGTGATATTTTAATTTTTTAACTTTCCTAAATAATCTTAACGACACCTCATTTTGAATACTTCCACTTTCATCATAATTAACGCACTACAACTTTCTTTTCAAATCACGAGTTTCTGAAGGGGAATTCCCTTTCTTGGGTACTTAAGTGTTCTGCGCATTCATTTCTGCCCTTTTTGCCAGCATGTAAGCTTTCAACAACAACGCGCCGCTCGGGCGTAAACTTCTGAATACTGGTCATGGAGCTACATAAAAATTAAATACTTTACCTATGAAGAAATAACGTAATGCCTGAATAAAAGAAGATTTAAGCAAAAATGGTCTCTTCTATGATCAAAATGGACTGCCTTTCACTTTTTTAAAGCCTGATCTTATATATATATAATTTGCTTTATTTCAGCATTGGCATTTCATAATTTCACTATTTCAAGTCAGAACGTTCCGATATTGCTTGCTTTACGACTGCGTCCAGCGAAGGAAGGGAATAAATCACGGCTGTTTTTTTTTCTTTCGCCAGATGGCGTTGCCAGGGCGAAAGTTCGTGCTTCTTCACTATCGGCATTCGGGAAAAATTCTCTGAACCCATCAAGAAATACATTAATTTAAAATCGGAGAAATAAAATATTTTAACCGTTCTTGTTTTAAATAATAATTGATACCTAATATTTAAAAATATAATAATTATAATATATATAAAATATATAAATATAAAATAATAACGAATATTTTAAATAATAATTGAGAAAAATAATTGATTTACTACCAAAAAAATTTTGAAAATTATATCTTTATTAGAACATCGGATGGAAGAATTTTAAGAATTCCGGAAAATTTTATTTTTGAAAAGTGACCAAAAAAGTGAAAAGTGATATCGAAAAATTCAAGACAAGCTTTAACAAAACGTATCTAGATTAGAAACTTAAATGAAATTTTATTTGCATTGAAAGATATTCAATATACAATTTCGCACTTGTTTGCTAAAAAAATATTATCAAAATATGCAAAATATAAAAAAACCAGAGGGAGTGGTCTCCCCTAAACTTTCTCGTATACTTTCCCAAAAAGGTTCTGTTTCCCTTTCTCCCGAGTGGATAAAAAAATTCGAACCTACTGTAACCCAGAATCCAATGACTATCAGGAGGTTTCTCATTGTAGATTATAGTGATTGTAAAATATTTACGTAAAGAATCAAATTCAAAGAGATGCGTAGCGATTAGATGCGAACCGATTTTCCACTCTTACCGTCTCAAGGACAAAGTGGCGTAATCCTTTCTTTATAATCAATACATTGAACAATGATGTATACGCTACAAAATGTTTAATACAGTTCAAATTCTTTAAGAGGGTAATTCCTTCATA
The DNA here is from genome assembly GCA_013235015.1 of Araneus ventricosus. Taxonomy (NCBI): domain Eukaryota; kingdom Metazoa; phylum Arthropoda; class Arachnida; order Araneae; family Araneidae; genus Araneus; species Araneus ventricosus. The sequence goes on along the minus strand of BGPR01017823.1, from coordinate 21,459 downwards.
ACATGTTTGATAAAGATCAATTATGAAAGCACAATCAAAATTAAATAGGATGTATAGAACCATCATAGCACACTTATCGAAAAATATAGTTCTTACAAGCTAGAATAATAAAAGACGCCAAATAAACTTCCGTCGCAAGTTAACCAAAGTTAGAATAGGATAGGATGAAGATTTTATCTCCGGCGTATGCTCCAGAACTGAGTTCCTGGCTGGTGCCGGGTTTAAAAATTATTAGTTCAAGAGTATCACAAAAATAAAACAGCCTTCGTTTCAAGCTGCCTTAAAAAACAAAAAAATGCCATCAAAAGACGGGCTAGAAAAATTGCCGATCCAATTCGGTCAAGAGAAAAAGAAAATGGCACCCTCATAGGAAGGCCGCCATATTCCGTTTTTCCCAAAGTTAGAACCACGCGTGGTTTGAAGGATCAAAACAAATAAAAACCCCCTGCGCATTTTTTTTTTTTTTTTTGCGCAACAGGACCTGGCGAGACGCCCTAAATGTTTGCTTCCTCACAAAATCTCGCCGCCAGAATTGGTTTTTGACAAACTGCCAAGTTTCCGGAGTGTCCCTTCTTTGCACAGGCATTGTACCAGAACGCATGCGCATGGAGTTGAACAAATATGCGATTATACAGACCGACAGACAGTCAGTCCGTTGACGGATTTGGCTCAAAATTTTATACGGACCCCCATTCATGACGATAAAACTGTGTACCAAATTTTATCCATCTAGCTATTCAAGTTTTTGAGTTATAGTGTTCACATGACTTCGGACATACAGACAGACAGACTTCCCGCTGACGGATTTTGTCCAAAATTTGATAGAAAACTACAAATTATGTTTAAAGACTACATACCAAATTTCATCCCCGTAGCTCTAATAGTTTTCGAATTATCGTGTTCACAGACATACAGACAGACATAATTCCAAAATTGTGTTTTTCGGAATCAGGGAGGTCAAAAACGTGGAGATTCGTCAAAATATCGAGTTCGAATTTTTTGACGATTACAATACTGTCTCTTTATATACTTCGTATACGAGAAAGTAAAAATTCTAACAATAATTGGCATTACAAATATATGCTTCAAATTATAAAATCAGTAAATTCATTTTTATGATAAATTATTTGTTAAACTAAAATGCAAATAATTGCCATTGCAACTTATTACTAAAATTTATGTAATTAAGAGTAATTAAAAATAAAATTTATGAAATTATTAAAAATTCATAGTTTAAATATTGTAAAAAAATACTGCTAAGTAAATTTTGATCACACATCAGGCTAACTTTCAAATTTGTAGTCGGGAACAGGTCAGCGGAATTGAACTCTGTTATTGCTCGTTGAATTCTACCCATAGCTAGATATAAAGGCTGGTAACTTCAAGGTCACTAAATTTAATGCGAGATATTCCGCTCTCAAAACAAAAACGGAAATTTGTCGAGTCGATAATTCCTTTAGCACAGAACAGGTCCCTAATACATTATATTTTTATTTGTGAAAAAAGAAATACCGTCGATAAAAAAAAAAAGGTCGATTGAAACAGAATCTTCAAAATATGCTAATTAATAATAATACTTTTGATTGGTCTTTTTTTTTTGTTTAGCAAGAAGTTTCATTTCAACAAGCAAAAAAACTTATCTAGAATTGTTTTCTCAAAGGAGATAAAAAAAACTTTATTCACTTAATACATATGGCATAGGTTTTTGTGGTACGGATGATTTTATTGGACAACACACTCTCACACTGTAATCTCGACAAAAAGAATAAATTAAACATTTCAATTACTACTATGAAAATATAACATAAAGAATTACATAATATGAAATTAAAGTACAATATAGTACACAGCATATTGATAAAAAGCAAACTATGCATATTAAATAATAAAGTAATGTAAATGATAAATTTCAAATTACCATACAAATTTTAAATATAATAAATTAAAATATAGATATTACATTCACATAAATAATTGAAAAAAGATAATACATGAATTAAAGCATAAATTTAACATTAAAACACAAATAAAATTCAACATGTAAATTGAAATGATATGAAGATGAATAGACAAATTAATAGACAAGTAAATAATTTCCCAAGAATAGATGTTTCGTAAAACTGCTGAGAAATAAAAACGATGAGAAGAACAAAATGAAATCTTAAGAAACAATCCAACCAATGCAAATGAAATTAAATATATGAAATTGAAAAAGATAATTGACAAATTAATTGACCAGGAAATATTTTCGGAAGCACTGATGCTTTCAAAAAGTTGATGAGGAGTAAAAATAATGAAAAGAATAAAATAAAAATAAAAGAATAATCGAACCAATAAAAAAAATTAATTAAGCATATAAAATTGAAAAAGGTAAAACACAGATTAATCGACCAATAAATAATTTCAGATGCACTGATGTTTCGTAAAGCTACTGAGAAATAAAAACAAAGAAAAGAATAAAATAAAAATGTAGGAACAATCAAAACCACTTATTTTCCTGAATAAATCACATCTATGATAGTAGTCAGATCTAGACTTCAGGAAGATCAAATAAAATGTTTCTCGGATAGCATCAGAACCAAATTTCAAATCATCTATGAAATTAGTCAAGATTCGTTTCAAATACATATATTTATTACGGAGAATATAGAATATTTGTACTTATAATTAATCCTATTCTAAAAATTACATAAAATCAGTACATATATATCAATTCATTTTAAATATATTGCGGTCATATTCATAACTATTTAAGTTGGCGTAATGATATGCTTCATAGCTTGGATTGTCACTAACTATAGGCTCTAAAACGTGACTGGAACGGACGCCAAGCGTAGCCTCTGGTTTGCAGAGAAAGATCCAGTCCTCTAAAATACTGTGCTTGGTAAGTTACGTTAACGCTTCATTTTTATAGTTATACAGAATTGAAAAATACTGAATAAGATCATGATGCATTTAACAGTTATTGATACATCCCAGTTCAGCATTTAAGTTTTAAAATCAGAAACCATATCCTGTGTAATGAAACTTTGTATTTGAAAAGAAAGTTTGTAAGTCATAGAGTTGTTTCTACAGTCCTAAAACAGTGGCATAGCGACCGGGGAGAAAAGGGGTACAGATGCCCTGGCACTGGTCTTAAGAGGCGTCATCACGGAGACATAGCATTAGTGCGTTCATCTCTTTTTTTAAGCCACACGAGAAGGGAAGAAAAAATGATACCATGTTCCAGTCGCTATTGATCCCTGCTAAACCAGATATATGAAAGGTGCCAGTCTTGGGGAACACCAGGGAGACAAAACAATAGTGAGTTCATCTCTCTTTTTTAAGCCATACGAGAAGGGACGAAAAAATTATACCATGTTCCAGTCGCTATTTACCCATGCTAAACCAGATATATGAAAGGTGCCAGTCTTGGGGGACACCATGGAGACAAAACAATAGTGCGTTCATCTCACTTTTTTTTTCAAGAAAATAAGAGAGTACGGGAAAATGATACACCCCTGGCGCTATTTACCTCTGTTAAACCATTAATGACGACTGGGAACGAAAAATTCATATTACGTCCCGGGTGTCTCTTACTTTCTCTACGCCACTGCCCAAAGAAGAGTCGAAATAAGCATTACTAGGCGCAACCCCCTTTGGGACAAATTTTTGTACCCTGATCACGCGATGGGCTATTCAACTAGTAGATAAATAAGGATCTGGCAAAAATTTGAGTAGACCATCATTACGTCCCTCGCCTTGTACAACAGGTCGTGCCCCCCCCCCGGTCGGCGGATTCTAGCGCCACTCCTGATTAGCATCAAGAGCTCACAACCATTCCTCACAAGAAATGAAAATTGGGTCCAAACTGGCTGAATGCGTAGGGCTGAAGCCTTGGGGACGCTTTGAAGCAAAAATTGCAGTCTTTTCATTTCACTTTATAACGTCTAATGGTGGGTGGCGAGGAAATGCAGAGCCCCTTTTTTTTACACTGATAATACTCGGAGCTATCTGTAGCTCTATCAGCTGAAATGCCACCAAATTTGATAGGGTGACTAATGACGACATGGGAAAAAAGATTCAGTGAAAAAAAAAATAGTTCCGAAAGTCGCTGGTGGAGAAAATGTGGTGCTCTTACAGTCTACACATCTGAGAATTAGACAAATGAATAACAAATGGAACAAAACCACTTTAACACAGCAAAAATGAACTACCTCAAAGGGTTACATAGATGAAGTTACAGCGCATCATAGCAATTTATTCCGTAAAATTACTTCCTCGGCGAGGGCGTGTGATATCCCTTCAATGTGACGACCCCTCTTCTCATGGACCACACATTGCATCCTGTACACAACATTCTCCTTGTCAATTCCCATGGATCTGATCTAACGACTTTTTACTGTGGAGTTATTTAAAGTATAAGGTCTATCTTGGAGGGATCCCGTCCTTGACGACCTTACAGGACAACATATCACGGGCTGTGCTGAGCATTCCTAGTGATATGTTACTTTCAGCTGTCAAGAATGTTGTGTACAGGATAAAATGTGAGGTCCATAAGAATGGTGGTCACATTGAAAGAGGTCTGGTGCTATGGTGCATTGTAATTTCATTTCTGTAACTCTTTGGGGCAATTCATTTGCTGTATTAAAGCGGTTTTGTATTGAAATTTCTTTTCTGTTTTTCATTTGTCTAAATCTTAGTTGTGTAGACTACAACAGCCACATTTCCCCCTATCGGCGACTTACGGAACTAATTTTTTTTCACGGAACCTTTTTCCTGTGTCACCCCCCATTAGGCCCCCTACCAAATTTAGTTGCATTTCAGCTGATAGATCGAGCTACAGATGGCTCTGAGTAGTGTCAGTTTAAAAAAAAAATAACCTGTATACTGCCCCGGGCGACACTTACCCTTGCTATGCCAGTGTTGCGGTGGTCGTTCGTAGCGTACTGTACGAAGCTGCACACTGTCAGCTTGAATTGTCAATGACTATAATATTTTGTACTCTTAAATAATGTTTACTTATTTATTGCACATGCCGACTCATCCACCCTAGAGGGTGTAAGACATTATTTGGGACGGTAAGGAATTAGAATTTAATAACACAATTACAAACATTAGATAAACAAAGTACACATATCAAATAAAAATAAACACATTAAGTAAAAACAAATTACAGCATACCAGACCACCCAGTATGAAATATCTAAAGATATTTCGAAGTTTTAAAAATAAAGCACCGTATCAAATATAAAGAAACAATAAAATACAAATATTTAAAACAAATGTCAGAAAATAAAATATCAATCCTTGTGACATAACCAAATACAAAACGTACATCGAATAGAAAATAAACGCATAAAACAAATTACAATATACTAGACCACTCACTATGTAATACCTAAAATTTCAAAAATAAATCAAAATATTAAAAAGTTTCAAATATATTCCTTTCTTTATCAGGAAGCTCATTACAGATGCACCCAGGAATTCTAAAAATTGGCTATTATTTTATTATCTATTTTATTTCGTGAGAGTAGACATAGGTTTCTCTTAAACTGGACATCCACGATTACTCCATTCCACGCAAATGGAGTGGTGACCCTCCGCACCAATCCATTTAAGTAGGTCACTCACGGGCCACTCTACACAAACCATCAACTACGGGCACTCCGATCTGCAGCTTCAACTACTTTCCCCCGCCAGTTAAGATTTCCTCTAGTGCGAGGGAACTTCACGGCCCCGCTCTCCATGCCCTACCGGTCGCATTTCAGCATTTATGGCCCGAGAATCCAAATGGATTTCAAACGAGGTTGGATTTTCATATATCGACCACACCACGTCAATTCTCATCGGATTTTCATATTGACGACCGGTTCTGGAGTGGTGCGACCGAATTTGGGCGGTGTGGAGTGATCGTGAATGCCCAACTTTATAGGAACATGGGTACCTCGAGTTGCTGGCTGTCAATTTTTCTAAGTGTGAAGTTAAAAAGCACACAGCACCTCTCCTTCGAAAATGTTAGAGGCCACAGAGACTGATGCCAATAGAATTGTATACTTTCTCTGAAGCCTTGTTCCAACGATCAGTGGCTTAGTTGCTCGAGGTCATACACCGTCGACTCGCTGGCCTTTGATGTCCGGGCATTTACAGGCATTTCACCAGAACGGTCGAGCCACCCCAAAAACTCTCGAGCAACGATTCTTTGTTCAACGACGGGATACAAGCGAACCCGTGCGCTGAAGTCTTTCCTCTATACAGGGTTCATACTGTATATATGATAGTAAAATTCAGGAGTTTCTAAGGATTTTTTTCAGGAGTACAGTACAGAAAATTCAGGAGATAACGTGAAAAAATCAATTTAGGGGAGAAGGTGGTAGTGTGGAAATTTTTATAAAATTGGCAAAAAAGTATACTAAATATCAATTCTCCCATCTTTCCCGATTGCAGTGACTCGGAACATGCGCGGTAGACTCTTTCGGAGCTAAGTAAGGGCAGAAATAAGAATTCCGGATTCCATCGGCTTTCTATAAATAAGGAAAAACGGAAACGTCATATTTTTATGTTTTATCATAATTTTATATTTTGCTCTTCGAGTGTAATTTTTCAAGAGACAAAAAGAAATATTAGGATATAAAACATAATTTTCAGGAGTTTTCAGGGCCCTTAGAATAAAAAAGCAAAATTCAGGAGTTTTTCAGGAATTTCAGGAGGAGTACGAACCCTGTCTACAGGCCATAACAAACAGAAATCTAGACTACTATGACGTCACAGAGTAAAGCCTCCTTTCCGTGTTGTTTGCGTATGTGCTTTTTTTGAAGGAATTTCGCTGGATTTTAATGGATTAACTAATACTGAAGTAAGATTTTGGCATTTATGTTAATTTTATAAAAGAAATATACCTTGATGTTAACTTTGATTGCATAAATTGAACATTTGGAATATTTTTGTCTTATTTAACTCACGTGGTGACAACTCTTTTTTGAGGCTAATTTTAGTATCTGTACATTTTCGTTTATTTCATAGTAATATTTTTGTCAATCATGTAAGCATGCCTGAGTACTAGAGACTAAAAATTTCATTCGTTTCTTTAGAATTTTAGTATAGAATTATGGGTACAAATTAGTGTTAAAATGGGTCTGCGGTTTAAGCCTAAATTACGGAGGAAATCAACTCTTTTACCGAAGGGTCGCTTTTTTAGCCGCATTTGCTTGCACTGGAAAACGAAATTTTACGGCTCATATTTTTACCGTACTTCTGAAGTGCAAATAAAATAAATCTAATGCAGTAATTTTTATTCATTATCAAAGATGAAGCAAGCAATTCATAAATAATTATTTCAGATATACTGACAAGTATAAAGTAGCATGCATCCGATTGGAAATGTTTTTACTTCTTAAGCTATAGATTTTTTTCCATTCCGTTTAACTCATTGTTTCCTAAACTTTTTTATGCCATGCCCCACTTAAGCCTTTCTTAAATTTTTATGCTCCTTATGTAACATAAAAGTAATTTTTAATTTTCAAAAATGCAATTTTTGACCAAAATTAACATTATCATCTATATAAGCACATTTATTCTACTCTTCTTGCAGCAAAATTTTATTTTTGTTATCCTGCTGCTTATAGATACGTAGTTCAAAAATTTTAATTTTACCTCATCCTGTGTACATTAAAAAATTATCCAATGCTTTGAAGGGCCTAAGTAGTGTTTCCAATAATAATCACATTATGTACTTCAAAAAAAGAATGTTATCTTCCCATGGAAAACTTATCTGCCTTCTTATAGATGAAATTTATGTAATCCGGGTTTAAATTATAAGAGAGGAAAACTTCTAGGAAAAGCAGAAAATGCCAATCAATCCTTTTTATTTGATACAGTTCATCTGATCAAATCTGTTAGAAATAATTGGCTTAAGGAAAAAACACTAGGGTAAGTTTTATGTTTTCTTTCACCTGACAATTCATCTAAAATCTCTTTAGCTAAGCTCCAAGATCTCAAAGATTTATGAAACAGAAAAATCAAATTTGATTAAGAATGCACCAAAGCTATCCCAGAAAGTTTTATATCCCACTTCTTTCAAAAAACAAAATGTGTTACTGGCCTTAAATATATTTCATGAAACCAATAGTGCTGCTTTAGCGCATGGAGCTGGAGAGAAAGGCAAATATACCATGGGAACGAAGGAATTTATCGATCAGTTTTTAAAATGGTGGAATATTGTTAACATAAAAAATTCCGAGAAAGGTAAAGAGGTTGAAAATTCCCTTTTGTGACCCAATTAGGAGTAAAGATAAAATGAGTATGGTATTTCTGAACAAATTTTATGATTGCCTTGTTTCCTGGAACAACAAATCAACATTGCCATTAAAAAAAAAGAAAAGAACTAGGATTACCGGGTAACGGTGGTAAATTGTCCACGGAAACACAATTTGCCCTTCAAATTTTACCTCAAAATCATTGATAGATATTGTAAATCATATCTTCAAAGAACACACCCCAGAACATATATTATTAGGTAAATTTCAAACAGATAGTCTAGAGGCAAGATTTGGGCAGTATCAACAAATGTCTGGGGGAAATTATAATGTTTCATGTCTTCAAATATTTGAATCTGAAAAAAAGCTAAAAATTGTAGATTGGATAAATTTTCATTCAGGAAAAAAAAAGGGGAGTTTCACATAAAATCTTTAGAAATTTTTGAGGCAACTTCAGCAGAATTTTAAGTAGATGAAGAATTGTATGAGGTGTTCGACACAATTACTAATGTTGAAATATCACCAGAGGAAATGCCAGCATTCATTTATATTTCAGGGTATGTTGCTAAGAAAGTTAGTCAGAAATTAAATTGAGATCTTTCTACATCAAAATTTATTACAACAAAAGGTTTAGAATATGAAATTGATACTGCTTGTAAATATGTATCACTTCTAGATCGAGGAGGCTTGAAATGGCCTACTAAATACACACTAGAAATATTGGTAGAAAGTTACCAAATTTTCAATAAATTAATTTGTAAAGAATTTGAAGAGAAATTTTTAAAAACCAATAGAAATTTTTAATAGCAGCTGTTGGGACATCTGGTTTTTGAAAAAATGGAATTGTGCAGTTCTGTTCCTGAAGTTTCATGTGAATATAAAAATAATTTTGTTCTAATTGTAAAGCAATGTATTTCCATTTCAGCAAATATATTTTTAAATAATTGCACTAAAATTAAGAATGACCAGCTTACAGCTAAAAATTTGAAACGAAAATTATCAACTTTAGGATATTAATCCTTTTGTATTTGAAGGAAATATACCTATTGGGGAACCCGCCTTCTCATAACATATTCGAAAAGGGGTAGTGCATCCTGAAACAGTGCCTCTAAGCTGATGCAGAAAGCTGTTTCTAACATTAAAATTTAATTAGAAATTTATGAAAATTAAATTTTAAAAATGTTATCAGTTTCTCACACTTTTTCTCAAAAGACTGAATAATCCATTATCAAAATTCATGCTTTGAACTGATTTGCTTGCAATTGAAAATTGTGTCAAAGCTTTTTTTTTTTATAAAATGTAAGTTTTTTTGCATGTACTATTTTCACCAACTATTTATATTAATTGATCGTCAATATTAAAAACTCATTCAGTAATGAGTAACTGCCGAAAATCTTGTGCTTCTGTTGTGTTTTCGCTTGGGACTGAACGTTTCCTATATCAACAACAGAGCTACGGAGAGGCTTTCGACTGTGACGTCAAGAATCCAATGTTCAGGCCTGTTGTTTATTTTTTGCGCAAGGCCTCGATACAAGGCATAGTTCAGAAAACGAACCCCGAACCACTGACCATGAGAATAACGCTTGAGAGAGAGATAAGCGATGACGCCGCAACGAAAATAGGAGTCGAAGTAGGGATATGTTTCGGGGATTAGGACTAATACCTCTCCCTTTCTTTATAATACATTTAAATTTCATTGTTGGTGTAAGTTTAGTCAAGCAGAGTAGAAATTGTTGTTGTTATTTACATAATAAAACAATTGTTAGTAAATTGCCAAGTGCGCAGAATTCACATTTAGAATGTTTAGAAAGCCAAAGGAAATTCGAACCTCTAGTCCGAAACATCGTAACGTGATAATGTGTTAGACTTGATTCGTATGTCTTGTTTTCGTCTGGCTGATTGCATCAGCCGTTGCATCCTGTGCATAACAATTTTTACATCACGTAATTTACAGAAAGAATTCTACCTTAAAAACATTATGATGTTAAAAAGGAGCGAAAGTAAAAATTCTGTTTTGAAGTTAATGTACACAGAAAGCACTTTTTTTTATCATAACGTTAACAGTGGTAAAAACACGTGAATGAAAGATCTGATGGAATAATAATACCTACTGGTTGGAATTTCATTACAACGATGAAAAGCACCGCTATCAATAATGTTTAAAAATTCGGAAAAAATTATTAGACTTATAGAAAAAAATTTGTATAGAAATAAAACTGATATTGCTGAAAAGCTAATTCTTTGAATTTTGGTGATGCCAAAATGGTTTTTGTGCGATAACACAAGCTCTAAAGTCAATGAAGAAAAATTTTAAAATTTTGATTAATTTTAATTATTTAAAAATCCAATTAAAATTTTGAAAAACCCTTTCTTGATGAACACCTACTACCGAAGAAGTAACTATGTGCCAAATTTGGTAGCTCTAGGTTCAGTATCTGCCTTGTAACGCGTTGCATTCTGAGCATAACGCTGGTTGCACACACAGCGGAATTTTATCGCGCCGCTCACCGAAAATCTAGTGTTTACACACACGGCGCTAAAATCTCCGTCGTATGAGTCAGCTTTTGACTGTATCGACTATCGGCAGCGTGGTTTCATCAAATAAATAAATTTAGTTTAGCTTAACTGAGTTATTTAAATTACTTACTGCTTGGTGCTGCTTGAAATGAACTGAGAGCAAATTCTAGATTTATTGTTATTCCGTCGTCGAATAAAGAAGAAAAGAAAAAATCGGTTTATTTGGGTTCATCCAATTAATGAAAAAAAGAGGGGGTTGGAGCCTCCTATATATTGTTTGAAGAGTTGAGGAAGGATGATACGAAATTCTTCAATTGCTTCAGAATTTCAAATTACTACTTATAAGAGTTTTTTTTTTTTTTATATTGTTCAATATCGAGTCCAATATTGCACAATATCGAGTCAATATTGTACAATATAATTCAACCTAGTTTCAATAATATACTATTTATTTTCCCAAATCAAATTAAATTACTTATTAGATTACGTAGTCAATGTTAAAAAAAAGGTTATATATATATGTATAATTCTCTGTAAGACGAAAGTTGTTCATCGTATCTGATATTTTGCTTAAACAGAATAATGTTGGCGTGTTCTTTATGTAGTATAAATAAGGGAAAAATTATAATAAAAATATTTATATTATATATTAAAATATTTTAATATTCTGGTGCTAATGGGGCAGGCACTTCAAGAATCTCAACTTTTTTTTTATGACTTTTACATTTTCTAGTACGTATATGTGAGAAAGTATGAACTTATCAAAATCATTTCTTTCTATTTCTTCCAATACAACAAAGTCGCTGCGAATTTCCAGGCTGAAACAAGGCGTTTCTGTCCTTAAAAATGTCGAGCGGTTTATTCCAAAAAACATGCCTTTTTTGGATTAATGAAATTAAAAATTCATTATCTATAAGGTCAGACATCTTCACAACAGAAAAAAAAAAACCAATAGATTCCAAACCAACTTATACAAACAAAGATGCAAATCACACTGAGCGAAACAAACGCGGTAGAAAAACCGCCGTGTGTGTAAGCTCTCATTTGACCACGTGCGCCTCTACTTGGATGGCGACGGTAAAACTTCCGCAGATGATAGTGGCAGTCCGCGACTGCATATCTACCGCACGCGGTAAATAGTCCGCGCGTTTATTTTTCCGCTCACTGTGTAAGCTCTAACTTACATCAGTGCACTACTGTTGGAACGGCAGCGCGATAAATTTTCCGCGCGATAAAAATCCGCTGTGTGTGTAACCAGCGTAACGCATCACACAATTTACAGAATGACTGCCAGCCTGAAAATATTATCATATTAATTTTATCTCTCAGTGTTACTGAGGGTTTCTGGATAAATCCTTAATCAAAAATAAAGAGTTGTGTCGCCCAATAACTGTTGGGGCATTGACTCATCGCAAAGATAACATTGACATTACAGTCTTTACTGACGTTATTTCAGCAAGAAACCATATATTGAGGTATATTAATTATGTTCAACTGGAGACAGCATCGGGTTTTTAGAAACTTACCCAGTTAACTCCCAAGATTAAATTGAAGCATAGATTTCAAAAAACTTCTATTAAATCATGTTTAAAATATCAAGATTAAGATATCTGTAGAGTAAAACTAAATTCCAATTTTTTAAAGAAAAATATAAAAAAATTGATAAGAAAAAAAATTTCCAAACCTTTTTAGCAAAAATATTAAAAGATTTTCAAAATACAGTAAAATATCAAAAAAATAAAGATAACTTTCCAATTCCTTGCATTACCGGAAAAATTAATCAAAGGTAAAATGAAAAATTTCAAAGTGACGACATTTTAAATTCAAAATTTGGCTAACTTTTGGTCTATACCCCGTGAAAATTGTTTAAGGGCTTGGGAATACCTAGTGACTTGCTAGACAAAGCAAAAAATAGAATGGAAGGCAATCAGTTTAGCCACAGAAGTGAAAATGCAACTGTCCTCACATGAAGACGACGTGCATTAATGGGTTAAGGTGGCATTATGAAGCAGCATAGTCCCTGTCGTTACACAGTATCTTAAATGAGGATCGATGTGACAACTCTATCTTCCAAGCGAGTACCAGTTTATTCGAATTTCTACACTAATAGTTTTACAGATGAATAAGAAATTTTTGCTCCTTTAAAACGAACGTAGAAACAGAAATTTGTAATTCATATACAAACAAGTAAAGATTAATGAAAAATTTTCAAAAAGTCAGCGACACAACATATGTGGTAGTCGTTTGCTGAAGGTTAAAAACATACTCTGCTAAGGTCCAGTTAATAGTTCAAGATTAAACTATTATGCGAAAACGGCGACGCACTCTCGCAGATAACCTTCTAAAAATTGTTCTTTGGTCGCGTCTGCTCAGTCGTGACAAACAAAAACGCATCATATCTGTATTAACACCGACAGACCGTGCAGCGTTCAACAAATAGCGACGATGAGTTTTCTGGGGTTCAATATCCAAAACATGACGTAGTAAGAAAAGATTGTGAAATATAACAGGTGACAGTAAAATCAAATCACTTATTCTTTTGTACGTAGTTTTACCTGCCCATTCTCTATAAACTTCGAGCGCCTTAATAAATATATTCACAGCCGCAGAGCAAAGTGCAGGGAATCTACCTCTCTCTAATAATATAAATCCCTTTTGGCCTGGTGTCATGCTATTCCATATGTGCTCCCCTTCATCAATTAAACACAAGGAGCATGCAAGCATAAAACGTTCTCTTATGTCCACATTTTGATTTTCAACCAGCGCCTTCGCTGTCTTCTGGTGATCTATTTGTCCGTTATGTTTCCAGAAAAATCTAAAGCACCCACTGGCGTCAGTAAAGAAGCCAGTGCATTCTTTCAAAACTGAGCCATAGCTTTGCTTCCAGTCACTCATTTGGGAAATCATAGGCCTCATAGAACATTTTACCGCGTTCTTTAACACAGGCGGCAAAGACAACTTCGATATTTTCTCTTCTGTCTTTGTTTCAACTGTACTACGAAAGTGAACTTTTTTGGATGATGGAGCAGGTAGAACATAACTGTTTATTAAATCCCTTATCTCAGGGTTATTGAGTACGGTAATAGCAACTTCTGCCGCAGACATTTGCAAAAGACTAGGTAAGTTGTCCTCATTCATGGTAAAAAAGGACGGATTTCTGTAAGAAAAAACATAAAACATTACAGGATAATGGAAATAAACAATTCGTCGCTTAACAAGCAACACCGCCTGATATGAACATAAGACCGAAAGTTGCAACTAAATGTGAAAAGAAAGAAATGTTTCAGAAATATTCGTTATTGGTTACGAAAAATCGAGCATTTCCTTCCTCTTTGAAATTTGAAAAAATTGAGATAGATGGTGTTGTTTTTTAAGCGACGAATTATACATGGTGATAAATACGCAGGCCAAACTTTAACAGGTATACTTATAGGGGAAATAGAGGTAAAACCCGGTAGCTAAGACTCAAAGGCCTGTTGGAGCTGAACTATTCAACATAGAGCTTGTCAAATTTTATTCAAATATTCAATTGTAAGTCATATATTAATTTTAGACAAATATTAATTGCTTGTCAACTAATATTTTCTTAAACGAAGAACAATATATCTTTCCAAAAAAAGACATAGTTTCACTATTTTTAACAATGTTTTGTTTTCCTTATAGAAAAAGTCAAACCACCTGGTTTTACTCCACTAATTAATTTCCCCCCCCCCCCCACTATGGGGTAAAACCGGGTGCACATGTTAATTTTATGGGAAATTAGGAAAACTCGATTTTCAGAGGAAAAAGACAATTTAAGAATATTAGTTACAAAATTCACATGTAAAGAAGTTGTCTTCTTTTTCTGCACCACTGCAACTTTCGTGGGCCCAGATACAACAGTTTCTACATTAGATCCACTCTTTGCATTTATTTAAATTAGAAAGTACATCATAAAAATATAATCAAACAACGTTTGATGTGCTTTTATAGTCTTCATCGGAAGTCATCAGTACTGTCTGGTCCGGACAGCAGGATAACAGAGAAAGACGATTTATTCACGAATATTCCGTAAACACGAAGCACAGGTAACAGGAACAATAGCACTTATACAGATTATCAACACAGACAACAAATCTCAAGTAATAACAGTAACGGCACTTCCGGATCTAGCAACACAAACAGACAGCAATTCACTAATAATGACAGTAACAGCACTTTAAATAGCGCTAAGCTCACACTGCAGACGAAACTCCAAATGATTCCTCGAAGGCGTTCGCACCCCAAAGACTTCCCTCGTCGAATCCTACCGCCGTGTATTTATAGTGTTCCTGACAGGCCGTGACGTCACATGGAAATCTCTGGAGAAATCCGAATCTCGGCTCTTAATAGAGATATCGAGACAATCACATTTTCGGGAATCTTCGATTTGTCGCCAAGGTCAGGGGTCCAGGCCTGGCCTCTGCCCGCATTCCATACTATTTTCTTTTGTAAACTTTGAAATTATTGTTTATCCACCTTTTCGAATTTATACTTTTATCTGGTTTCATTTTCTCTTGTTGATCCTTCTTTTATCTTACTGTATTTTCATTCAGGTTTATAACAAGATCACCAGGTTGAAAGATGCTCACTTGTCATGTTTCAGAGATAAGAGGCCCGCTGAGACCATGCGCTCCGTCAAACTTCTACCGCTTGTGTCATCTTACTGTATTTAAAGATTGGATTTTCATCTGACAAAAACCTTTCTAATTTTAAAAATCATTTATAGGATTTTTCGAAGCTGGCGTACCGAAGACGTTTTACATATTCTTTAAAACTAGAGAATTGATATACAAAAAAAAAAAACTACTAAAAGTTTGTTTCATATTCTATCTTTTCTACAACTTACAACGGCCGAAATACAAAAAGCTAATTGTAGCAATTATTTTTTTAAAAAAACGTAAGAAACCTTGTGAAATAATGTACTGAAACAAATTAATTTTCAATATACTTTTACTTCATTAGAGAAATTTGGAAATGTGTCTGCATGCATATGATAGAAATATTTTTACTCTTCACGGGAGTATTCAGGATTTTTGAAAAGGGGTCACAAACACTCCTGTGGAAGCAACATTTCCTTGGATGCTGACAGCTATGTGGAGGCAAACGTTATAACTAAATATACATATTTTTCAACATAAATGGCAACCCGCATATTAAGGTTTTTTTTTTTTTTCCCCTAATACAGTGATACATCGGTTTCCGTATATAATCCGTCTGAAAGACGAAATCCGAAACCGACGCAATTATTTCCGTGTGAATTAATATAAATTCAATTACTTCGTTCTAACCACTCCAAAATACATACCAAAAACACATTTTATAGAGAATAAATGTAGCGTTTAATACTAAATACAATAATCTATATATATATAAAAGAGAAAGGGACCCACTGACTCATCACCAAATCTCCCAAACCACTAGGACTAAAAACTTGAAATTTGGCAGGTGGTTGCTTCTTGGGTAGTAGGTGCTCACCCAGAAAGGTTTTTTCAAAATTTTAACTAGAATTTTAATTAATTAAAAATTACCTTACATTTATACGTTTTTCCACAATAACTTCGGAGCATATTATCGCACAAAAACTATTTAATATCATTGCAAAGTTTAAAAAAATTAACTTTTCAATGACACCGATCTTATTTCCATGCGACATTTTGTTCAATTTTAATTCATCGAGACATTTTTGAGCGAAAAAAATCGACGATAACAGAAGTAAACGAAAACCGAGGTATTTCTGTATTTGGTAAAAAAAAAAAAAATGAATGTGTGTTTAGGAAAAGATATACAGCGAACAATCCATCAAGCATCTCATTCACTTGATGGATTCAATTCCAAATTTGATACAGATGTACCATGTGGGTATGATATCCACATACCAAATTCCATCCACACGCAGGCAGATATAATTTCAAAAAATGATTATTTATCTCTTCCATTCAGAAAGGTCTAAAATCATCAGAATCTCGACGATTATACTCTTCTCTCAAGGGTGTACACATAATCTTCTATGTATACTACACACTCCAGATAGTATAATTTCCTACTAAATTTTTTCCATTAAATACCTTTAGATATAAAATGCTTTTGTTTTGTCATTGATTATTCTTTATAAAGAAGAATACTAATAAATAGATATTTATATTATTATTTTCTTAACTAGATTATTCATATGAAACTCATCCTAAATATCTACTAATAATAAAAGTGAAAGTCTGTGTGATTGTCTGTTGGCGGTCTACAGAACAGACCGTTGAACGTAGAGCTACCAAATTTGGCTAAGACATACTTTGGATGCTGAAGATGTGCACCTCGGAGCCGTTTTTAAAAAATTTCGATTCAAATTTAAATTCTTTAAAAATTAAACCAAATTTCGTCGTTTTTTGCCACTAACTTCTGAATCAATTGACTGACAAAGAAATTTTTTTATGTCATTTTAAAGAGCAAAAAATTATCTTTCCAATGATACCAGTTTTATTATTGCAGAAAATTGTATCTATTTTTTATAAATTTGTAAAGTCATCGGAATTTTAAGGTCGCTGGTTGCGAGAGTAGAAATTGACGTAGGGTAGGCGAGGCGTAGTAGCTGTAATGGCCGCGGGTATCTTCAAAACAAAATTATTATTGATGTAATCGCTTTGGCAGTACATATACTAAAATTGGAACGATACAAAGAAGATCAGCATGGCCCCTTTGCAAGGATGACACGCAAAATGGTGAAGCGTTCCACATTTTTAACACTGATCTGAGAAATGCGCTTAAGCTCCTAGCCTTAAAGAGTTTATTCTAAATCTAAAATTAGCCAAAAAAAAAATTCTTTGAAAATCTCCTTAATATTAAAAATCACTTCATGTAAATTGTAAGCGCTCCAGATCAATTTTATATAAATAATTCCTCTCTTTTCAGCATTCTTTGCCCCGCCTCCAATTTTTTTGCCTATATCCCATGACAACTGCTTTAAACGTTCCCTCACACGGACTCGATAGCGCAGCGGTTATACATCTTTCTCCCACTATTTCACCTCGGATTCGAGTCTCGCATGAATTTTGCCTTCGTCAGAGGCAACAAATACTTCGTCATCTTTTCCCCCTCTTTTTTGCACACCTAAAAGGAAATATTAGATTTAAATTGTTCCAATACTCTCGTTTAGCTTTTGCTTATTTCATTTAATACTATTTTCTTAGTAATTTTTAAACTTTTTTTTTTAGTTTTAAAATTCTCTCATCTAAATGCTTCTCAAATTTTACAAAATTTTTCTCCACAATGCGAACCTTTTATAAAACAAAAACCTTTTACAGAACAAAACCTTTATATTAGCTTTTATAGAACCTTTTATAGAACAAAAATATCAGCGATTAATTAAGCCTAATACATAGTTTTAGAATGGTAAGTTTGGTTTTATTAACTATTATCCAAACATATACCTGTTTTAGTTCACTTTTTATCATTTGCTATTATTCGACAATTTGCGTTTTTATAGTTTATAGATATTCAATTTCTTAGTGTGTGTTTGTTTTGTTATACACAGAATAATTATTCAAGATTTGTTTTTTTTTATTCATGCATTTCAATTCAATAATTTTTTTTTAAATTTATAAATGGTTGCTTTTATTGACTAGATTTAAATAGTTATCATGAATTTAGTCTTGCGTTTCATAAAATGCAGTCAATTCTCTTTTTTTTTTTTTTAGAAAAAATTTTGGTTATTTTGAGTTTTAATATGTAAATAATTTTTAGCCGAGAAATTTAATTATTGTACTTCAAATTTTTCATTACTTATTATCTTTTCCATTTTTTAACACTTAAATATAAGGGATTAACTCAAAGTTCATTATATGCAAAAACATACTGTACATTTTCGTTTTGTGTATAAAGAATTAAAATTCAGTTATACTATCTAACCTGTTCACTGTTTGTGTTTTTAAATTCATTTCTTTGTCCTTATTGCAATTATTGCTTTCAGCTCACAAAAATTGAAATGGTGAAAATGTCAGCCTTCATTGCCTTATTACTATTAATACAAGAGTGGCGAACCAGCTGGTCGCCGTAGGCGGCTAGTGTTGATAATAAACTTTTTTCACATAATCTAAGTGAAAGCTGAAAAAATTTTCTAATTTCTTACCAAGGGCATTTTAGTTTAATCTTCTTCATATCATTCCAAATTTATTAAAACTTATTTTCCATGTACTTTGAAGAGTTATATACAAACTTTGTTGAAATTCTCTGCCCCCTCTCCCCCCCCCATTAAGTGCATCGAATTTGGTGATGAAACTGTATTACCCCAACCATCTGATTTTCACATACTGTATTGTCTTTCAATATTGATTCCTAAAGGTGTTTTATTTTGCTTGTACACAGAAAATTTATTATAAATTATTTTTCTTATTTCTGTCAGATATAGTATACGCCTAAACTTTTTTTACTAGCTTATTAAATAAAAACTAAATTAATATACACCCATGCTTTCATTATTTTTTACACAACTTTAATTCTTTTAGAAATCACTTTTTTGAATGCATTTACATTATCTGTTAATCCGATAAGCTGTATCCCAATAGATCAAGTGAAAATTCATTTCTATACAAACAATGTGAACTTAAAATCTAATCAAAACTTATAAATAATGCTTAATTTATAACTATTGGATTAAGTAAATAAAATAGTTGTCTACCTAAATGTCAGTTGTCTTTAAATTATTTATTAACTATGATAATGTCTAGATAATTGTGATGAGAAAGAAAGGAAATTATTCTTAATTACAAGAATTCTTATATTATAGTACAGTAAAAGCTTAACTAATCGGCATGCTCGGGAAACACCGATTTCCGGACACCTGAAAAGTCCGGGCAGTTGAGTGTGCCGGAAAAATGGGGGTAGATTGTAGCCTTTTTTTTACCGATTCTGTCCCTTAACCTTTTTTTTTTTTTGGTTGTCGATTTCGTTTTTAAGTCTCGTTTTCCGGCGAAAGGTGAGGAACTTTTTTTATTCTCTCTTTGGTTCTCACTTTTGCTTTTGAACCCCTCCCCCCCCCTTAAAACAAGTCTGTGTACGTCACTGTACTGTATATTGCTCTTTTTTTTCCCTTCTACGCCCCTCCTTGCTGGACGGACATTCCAGAAATAAATTGTCCGCGTGAATGGAACTGCGCGCGCATGCTAAATTTTGGCGCGAGGATATAAAATTTTTAGAAAAACTCATTTTGTAATTTTTCCGGATACTTGAATACCGGAAAATCGAGAATTTACTGTAGCTACTAATCTATTGCTTATGCAGCTAGATTTTAACTAACCCTTCAGAAATCTACATTCATGTTTTCACTAAACCGTTTACAGACCGAATTCAGATCCAGTTTAATTTTTAATTACTTTTTTGCGTATTTCACCTTCTAATGCTTTAGTTTAACGATATATATCATTAAAATATGAATAAAAAAAATTACATATATATATATATTTAATGTTCCCAATTGAGAACATTGACCACTTCTGATTAAGCTCATATACTAGATATTGAAAAGGAAAGCATTGATGATCAGACTGAATTCTTTTTTAATAAGCAAAGTATTGTAAAAAATATTTTTATAACTAGGCACAGATATGAATTCACTTGAAAGTTTATCAATTTAATTGAATAAAAAAATTATTTTGCACAAAAAATTGCAAAAAATGAACCTATATAATGATATCCTATGGCACTCTGAGATGTAGTTCAAATACAATACCCTTTTTTTTTTTTTGTTCTTATTGTAATATAATCTTTATTTTCTCAAAATTAAGCATATTTATCCGAGTTGTTACAATAAGGCAATGACTATCAGTTTTCAAACCGATAACTTTTGGTCGTGTTTGAGTTCCATCCTTCTTTGCCCCAGTTTGTAAAAGCATAACACATTAGTCACCATGACTCACGCCTGAAATTTTAATCATCTATGTAATTAAATTAGATGACCCCTTCTCTGCTATCTCTTAACTACAGTAGAGGAGGGGTCAACTAATTAAATAGTAGGTATGAATCATATTTGATGCATGTGCCGATTAACCTGATAATTGTAGCTGCTAGACAAAATTTCAGTTGAGTAAGTTGGTTGTTTCCTGTGAGTTGCTGTATCCAATGACCATCCAGAAGCAACAGCTATATTTAGTACATTTGCAAATAAAATAAACCACTATTTCTTTTAGTGAAGCTGTGACGGTATTTTTTCGCATTTTATACAACTGATAAACCCCACCCACACCAGAATTATATTTATGAATCCAATTTTGATAGTCTATGTGTACCTTTCACTTCTGTGCATGACAAATATCTTTTAATTATCTAGATTGGGAAATGAAAATATTAATCAGAAGAAACAATCACCATATATCATTCCGGCAATACATAAATACTTATTGAAACATTTAAAAATTTCCCCCCCCCCCCCAGATTATAAAGAAAAATTAATTTCTTTTCCCACCAAAACTAAAGCATTAACCTTTTCACAACAGAAGGGGATTTCTTTTCCTGAATTATAAGAGTATTGTCCTTTCCAGTTTGTTGTCAGTGGATACTCACAATAGAGAAATTCCTTCTTTCACAGAATAGTCACGACTGGCAATGTTCCCAATTGGGAACATGGAACTTTAATGAATTATAGCAAATATGTTTCTTATTTATATAATTATATTTTATATGTCATTAGTAACGTGGA
>BGPR01017822.1:0-31872 GCA_013235015.1 Araneus ventricosus | reverse complement strand
AATAATCAAAAGTTGAAATAGCTGAAACAACCAAACGATTTTTTTTTCTTATTTTGCGATGATAATTGTGTCGATAATAAATCACAGAAATGTACGAACAACGGAAATGCAACATCAGGTAGAAAACTTCCTTAATTGCTGAAAGTGGTTGTTCACTTCAGGAAAAAGCAACAAAGAAAATCCTTGAACTCGTGCTTGTTCTTTGTGCCAAATTCGACCAGTTTGGAATAAGAAAGGATTTTCTAGAAAGGTTAGCAAGTCAACAATTGCAGTTATTTCGGTCTGCTCAAGAACGTAAAGGGTTTCTTTGAATAATATCCAAATATAACACAAAAACCCATTTTAAGAACGTCAACATTTCTAAGTGGATTTTAATTGCTATAAAGATGCCCATGAAAAAGTGGTTGAATTCGATACTTAAAAACAGATGCAACTGAATATGAAACGAAAAAGGAAATACAAGATTGATTGCTTCCTAAAAAAGTATTTAGTTGAAGAAACCATAAATAAATGTTATATAAAAATGGGACACAATCGAAAGCTGCTTTTCGACCAAAAAATATTGACTTTTATTTTTGTAATTTCCATCGAAAATGCTCATTTGCCTTTTCTTGTTTTCAATTTCAAGCGATTAAATTAATTAGCTTTTTGTTTGCGATTTTAAGTGAAAGTAGTCAACTTAAATGTTACAATAATTTCATTTAATCAATTTAATGTTTTTGTTCATTTACACCTATATTCTTTATTTATAACATGCCTTAACATAATTTTATTAAAATAAGGTAAATCATTCGTAAATTTACAAAAAAGTACCATTTTGTGTTTCCGTGTACTGTATATCTTTTCTCTCTGCGTGTACTTAAAAAATTGTACTAAAAGGCATCTTTAAAGAGTTGTTTTCCGACAGGCATTAGCTGTGAAAATCATTTATCATTAAATACTTAAGAAAATTTTGCTCTTGGAGATCTCGCATGAGCAAACATGAGACCCATGATGCAAAAAAAAGTTGTTCAAAATTGCCCATTTACTTTGTGATAGAACCTTGAGAATTAAAACTTTTTAGCACACCATGATTCAAACTGTTTTTAACATTAGAAAATAAAGTGCTGTTCAGTTTGAAAATCATAAAGATGTGTTAAGAATAAATCTCTTCCATTCTGTAGATCCCGCTAGTTATTAAAATTTTGTTCCGAAATTTAACAGTTTAATAAAAATGGAAATTAAGAACATGGTTTCCGTTATTGTAGTTGCTTATCTTTAAATATTTTCAGTAAGAGATTTCTCAAGGAAATGATCACCAATAATTCCCTAGAAATCGGTTCAAAATTTTTAAATAAAGCAAAGAATACCACTTCGTATTTTAATAAATTGAGCAAGGTTTCAATTGATATTGAAATCTGGGTCTTCCTTCCGCAGGAAAGCAGTAACAAGAAAGGAAAAACTACCATTTCAACAACCTTTCGACAAAGAAACGATGAAAATGTTTCCGCAGTTCGATATTGTTCAGTACAGAAGATATGCCAAAGAGTGTTTACATCACCTGTTTTTTTGCCATTCTTTACAACTTTGCTGTGTATGAAGCGGAAAATATTTAGGTTACAGTTAAAAAAATTCCAATTGAAAAAAGGAAAGAAAAAACAATCTCTTCATTTCCGAGCCTTTCACATCAACTGTATTTTGCTACGCGTGTTTGAATTTCTCTTTGCAATAAAAATCAAATGCATTGATGTGCAGTCTTTTTTTGTCATCATAACGTAATTGTCTTATCAGCCGGGTAAAAAAAAATCAATAAAATAAATTTACAGAAACAATCTCTTTCAGAAGCCATGAAAGCAAGAAAAGTTCTCAGATAAATAATTGCGAAGAAATAATCTTTTGATTTATCGATAATTACACACAAAATATATCAAAAGTTTATCATGCGGTATAGAAACAAACGATTCAAGTCCACAAACCATAAAATCCTCCCAAAACAGGCCGACGATTTACAAATTTAAGCCGTTTACCGACTGACATGCTGTTCTTACAATTTTCGGATTGTAAATATTCTCCTCAATACTACCCCCCCATTTGGTTTAAAATAATGATATAGGTTTTATTTTTGCGTTTCTTCATTTTAATGTTCTTTAACATATTAAAGCTATAATAAATCAGACAAAGATATTCAAAATTCTGGACGAATCAGTTCCGCTACGATGAACATTGACCTTACAGACGAAACAACCATTTTAGCTTTAGTGGACCAAAAATTAATCAGCGATTTTGAAATTTCAAGATAAGGAAAAGTTCGTCATCACAAGAATACAAACGTCGCAAGTACACCTTAGTTCGAATTTTTTTAAATTTAGGGGAATCGATAGCTTATAAACTGATGTTATCTTAATTTTCTGTTTGAACAATGATAGTTGAAGGGTTGTGTTTGTATAGCAATGTTTTTTCAAAACTTTTTATTCTGAGTATTTACAAACGATAAACATCTTGCGCATTTTATCTAATAATTGTAGAAAATATAAAAGGGGATAGTATTTCAATACATTTGAACAGTTATAAACAGTATTCTTTTAAAACATGGATGATGGTGCGATATGAAAAGAATAGGAGTTTAAATTTAATGCTAATTCTCTCAATTATTTAAAAATGAATCAGTTTTCAAAATAGAGTATACAACTTATGAAGCATAATATTTTAGAAGAGTATAACATTTTAAAGCAGCATTTAATTAAATTATAGTTTTGAAAATATTTAAATGTTTTTAATATAACATTGGCAACAGGTAGAAAACTGCAGCATTTAAAACATCTTTAGAAAAAGTTCTTTAAACTTTTTACTATTTGAGAATTAAAATGAACTACGAAGTCAATAAAAAAACCACTTAAACGATCTCTATCGTCTGCATAAATGGAAGATAAAATACGAGTAGATAACTTCAGACTAATTTGGCTTTTTTTGATTCAACAGCAAAAGTCCTTGTTCTGAAATTTTAAAGAATTTCTTTCTGTTGGTCTATCGCACAGTTAGTGATAATCTACTGCGCATTTCTTTCCTAACTTGTACAATTTTACCATTAAAACGAGATGTTTAACAGATTCTTTTTGTGAATTATATATTTTACGAAACATTATACATTTTAAATATAAAAGCACATCATGCTTGTTTTCTGCTGATTGCGTGCGAAGTGGAGTATATCTACCGTTGAAAAATAATAAATCCTAATTTACTACATTAAAAATAAAAACTCAAGGTGTATTATATAGTTTATATTTACAGAAACAGTCTCGCCCATTCATCGAAATACAAAATTCTCATATTTTTGCGACTCGAACGAGAATGAACATTTGTTGACGAGGCACAGATCCATCAGCTGTATATGTTTCCAGTAGCGGAAAAGAAGTTAGGGTGCAGTTATTGTTGGAAGTGTGTTTCTCGAAAAGTTGTTGAGCATAACCGAGTACTTCTTTTCCATTCATATGGTAGCAGTCAAGATAGGAGATCAAATTCGGAAAAGATGGCTGAAACACTTCCGACAAAAGTGTTAGAAGATGACACTAAGCAACAGTTTAGATGTTTATTGTTATGGAATTTCCCATTCTGGTAACGTGCTCCGTGTGATGTTGTGTTCTAGTCATACTGACCGAAAGAAAAGAAAAAATCAGTTCACGTGGTGCAGACCGCCCATATCAGTCCCCGATCTCACTCCTCCTGATGCTTACTTTTAAGAAATGTTAAACGAGTGTGCTTAACTTTGAACCACTAACTATTTAAGGGAGTTTTCCGGAATAAGTTTAATGAATCTGCGTAAACAGCATGAACATATCACGCATACTGTGGCAAATTAGTACTCTAATGGTGTGTATGCAGCTTCCTGTCAAGATAAATTTACTCAGATAAGAATAACACAATTTCCTCATTTCATTCCTGTACTGTATATTATTTTGACGCATACTGTATAAAAGCTTGATATGATAGAAGTTTGAATATCGTAGGAAGCATACCTTGATGAAAGTGTAGAGAGGATGTTCTTTCTCTCCGTTGACATCGATTTTTTTGAAGATGGGGAAATTCGGAAGGAATCCATTGCCTGGTCTCACATAGCGGACCCCGTTCATAATTTCTTGACCGTTTCCACCTGGCTCTTGCTGCAAAAAAAAAAAGAATATTAAGATTAATAACCATTATCTATCTCCACTGTTATATCAAAGTGTCTTATGTCAAATTTTTCAAAGCATTTTATCAATGCAAAACACTTGTGTAGGTTAACTTTACATGTGCTCTCAAATTGCTGCGTGTTTGTTGTACGTTGTCGCAAAATGCCATATGTCGCTAGTGGTTCCAGCTGTTGCACCAAAATGTTGCATGTTTTAATGTGTATTGCTTTCGACATACGACATTTTGATACAACAGCGACGATATAACCTTTCTTTATTAAAAAGCAAGATTTTGAAGGGAAAGGTGTGCAGGTTGTGTTGATAAATTATATCCACAAGAACAATCATTTGATATTTCTTCATTATGACAATCGTTTGTATTTATCGTTAATTTCAAGTGTTCTAATTTCACTAGAGTTCCATTTGATGAATTTCCTCCAAAAGTTAATAAAAACCTATAACTTTGGCGTAAAGGCCGCATATCAAATTTTATCTAACTAGCTTGCTGTGTTTTTGAGTTATCTTGTGAATGGACAGACAGAGATAATTTTTAAAAATGATTTCTTTCGGTGGGAGGGGGGGGGGACTAAAGGTGGAGATTCATCAAAATATCGAGCTCCAGTGTTTTGACGACTATACTGTTCGTGTGCAGGAAGGTAAAAAAAGCCAAATATAGGCTTGTATATAACAGTAAATGATTTGGAGACAAATCTTCCCCAAATCAGTAAACTCCAAGAAAATTCTAGATTCAAGCTGACTTGCGATACAAGAAAAGAAACCCATGAATAATAACGGTGAATGATTACTCATCAATAATTTCGTTTAGCTAAATAGAAAGTAGCTTCATCCACAAGAAAAACCCCGTTTTCGTTGAATTTCACATACAGGAAGAGTTGCTGTTTCAAACAACAACAAAGAGCCCATATATGTCATCTTTAACAAGGTGCTGACAGAAGGTTAAACGCGTACCCAGAAAACAAACAATGAAAAAAGCCATTTGTGTTTATGGGCCGGGAAAAAGGAACAGCTGTGAAAAGGAAGTGCCGTTTCCTATTTCCGATAATATCCTCCCTTCAATTCAAAACTCTGCGAAAGAGTTCTTCTTTCTCGAGGTATCGACAAAGAGTGATATCGAGTTCGGGCAATGCACTTCGAATGCGTATGGCCAAACTAATTGAAATCCATTAAGAATCCATTTGGAACATCCAGCAGGTGGAAAAATGATGCAATGTCGCAGTGGACAGTAGAGGCAGTTAGAGCAAGATAAAATGCGCGCTGTTCGTTCTAAAAACCCAAGAATAGCAGTACGGAAAGGGGCGACAGGCAATTAGCAAGATGAGAGCTTTTCCGGAGTTTTGTTAGGTCCCGACCTTCGTTCGATTAGGTGGTTTTTTTATAGTCTTTCCAGAAAATCAATAAATGAAAATAAAATGTTTCTGAATACTGCCGAGTAAAATGTAAACATATCCCCCTCCATTTTTCACTTCACCCTTATTTTAGTGAAATCAGCTCTGGTGCAAAAGCACGGAGGATTTCCCTATCCGAGAACGATCAGTAGTTAAATTTGTGACAGCGGTTACTAAAATATTGGAGGTAGACAGAGATCTGCATTGAAATAAGCAAGCATGTGCACGAAAAACATGCGCTTATTCATTTAAAAAGTCTTCCTATTCTTTTTCTGATGAAAATTCTTAATATTTAAGGAGTTTATTTCATTTGTCAATAACAATTATATAACAAGAACTTTAATACAAAATTTTTACTTACGATTAATTTTGAAATTTTTACTGTTATGGGTTTCTACTAATTTTTAAAAAGTAATCTATTAATCAATTACTGCAACATTTATCACCAATTCATACAATGTTAATGCTATGATAGATTAGACTAATTCTAATTATGTAAACGAACAAAAAAACTGATTCTGTTGTTGATACTACTGAGAAAGTGATCTTAAATGCATTAGGAAATGATATAAAATATATAAATATTTCTTAGCTAAATTGAAGGAAATAAAAACTACACAAATTTTATTGCTCTAATCAGAAAATACGAAGCAAAAAATAGTTACATCAATCATGTTCTCGAGGATCTACTTATCAACCGTAGAGAAGAAAACAAAATTTGTCTTTTTCCTGTTACCGGCGCTAAACTGCCGACATTTCAGTTGGAGCTGGTCATTTGATAATTATTGTCAAATGACCGTGAATTGACCCCATTATCAGCCAAGTTCAGACGAAACTGTATGTTATCAAAAACGTGGTAAAAAATTTGTAGGCTTAATACTGAATTTGGAACAAGGTTTGCAGATAAAAAGTTCGATAAAATGCTTATATTGTGTAGTGTATTAGATTTCAGCCAAAACATAAAATATTGAAGCAAAAAAACCCACCCCAAAAACGAAAATGATATGTTGATGGTAACTAATATTTTTAGCCAACACCGAGTCACCATTGACCTCATCTCCATAACATGATGTTAACACATGATCATGCAGCGCAAGTTACACTCGATTAGGATTAATTTGAAAGAAAAGAGATTATTATGATGGATAAAATTGAACATGTTTATAATTTGGAAATATAGTTCATCAAAATCGATCGAATATAATAAAAATAAATATCTGTATCAGTTAACGAGTTAGATACAAATATTCAAACTAATTCCATTGCTTCAGCGATTTTTATTATAACATTAAAATTTTAATTCTTCATCCTTTGAAAAAATTTTGATTTTATATTGTTCAATTATAAATAGCTTTTGGATTATTGACGCTTTCAATTTGATTCCGAATTTAGGTTTTTAAATCTTTGTTCCATAGACTATTTATTAATGACAAGTCAGTGGAAAACCATGAAAGTTTAATCCTGTGGAACTGAATATTAGACGTGATATGCATCAATGAATGCTGACCTGGTAACTGGGTTGCAACAGCCTTTTGGTTTGTTTTTCTGACTTAATTCTTCACATAGAGCATTTCACAAACAAAATTGATTGGAATGAATGCGTCAATAAATCATATGAATACAATTTTGAGTTCACTCGTAGACTTACTTTTTTAAAGTAAGAAAACGATAAATAACGATCGGTAGAAATGAAATCTCGTTGTTAATACAACCAAGGAACTTCTGGATTATTCTTTGCAGTGTATAAATTAAGAAAATATTACTCGCCTTTAAGAAAAGTGGAATTTTTAAAAATGTAGAACGTTAAAGAGATTTTGAAACCGGACGATATTTACTGAAGTTTGAATGTGCTTTGAAATTTTTTAGTTCAAATCTCACTTTTATCTAAAGTAAATGATATCCCGATAGTTTATTTTAGATAACTAATAGCCATAATTCCATTCATAAAATTCTTCCAAAAGATTTGCAAGAACATATATTTAATTCCGATTCGATTTTTCAAGTAATTCTCTACAATATTTTGTTTTCTGAGAATTTTGAATCAAATTGTGGTGCTTACTTATATAAAACTTACAGAATTTTGACATTTTCAATTTAATGCTGAATTTAGATTTTCATATTAGGGTTAGTCTTACAAGGATTCAAGTTCATTTCCACAGTTGAAAATTTTAGAAATAAGCATGAAATTAGGAAAAAGCTAAAGAAAAAATAATTCGGTTTTCTCCGATTTCTTTGGTAAAGAATGAGGCAACGATATCGAATTAAATGTACCTGAAAATTATAAATTTCGAAAAAGTACAGGACTTGAAATAAATTTCAATGAATAGTTCTTAATTAAAAAATTAGTTTCTGCATGCAAATTTTTTTTTGTGAAACTTAACTCATGTTTCAAATAAAATTTCAAATAAAGAATAACATAGTGAAATGTTTCGCGAGTATAGTGAAAAATCGTTTCATAGTAAATGCAACAAACAGTTTCGTTGATGCATCATCAGATGAAATGTATTTGAAAAAGTATAATCAATTTCCAGTAGAAAGTGCAAAACTTATTAAATTGAACTTCCACGAGTATGTTTTAAGAATCAGACGGCTGCTTTGTATAAAATCGTTTGAGAAAAATAAACAAATTGCTTTCTGATTTTTCCGTATAAAAACCGTAACGATTTATCAGATGAAGTGTACTCAAAAACAGATTATGGATTTCTAGAAAGAATGAACTTGAAGCAATCAAGCTTCTAAAAGTAAATATGTACAAAAAGAATTATGAAAGGGTTCCATTATCTCTTTCGAGCTTGAAAATCCGATCCACCATTTTTAAATGAAACAAAGCACCTTGACATTAATTGAAAACTGATAAAAGAAGCTGTCATCTACTGATGCAGTAACTGCAGCTGCTTTTGAAAATGAAAAGCTGATGTAAAGTATCTTTCAGTGACGTGTCAACAAGGAACTACAGGATAAAGTTCGAATTAAACGGTATTGTGTTACGTCATCCAAGATGTAGTTGATGCAAAATATTCAGGATCTTCCGTTGCTTTTTTGTCGCTGAAAGAAAAAAGATTGATAGAATGCGTTGTTTTGATGTGTTAAGAAATTTTTTGATTTAAGTACAGGAAACAATGTAGACACAAACATTAGTTGCGATTCCATTACAAACATTAGTAGTCTATTTTTATCGGTAGTAAAAATTTCCATCAACTAGGTAACTTAAGAAAGAAGTCGATATCATAAAAGTTAGAAAATAGAATGGAAAAGAATTCTGCAGAGTTTTAACTTTACTCAACAAAAAGACTGCTATGAAAAGGAAATTATTAAAACTTTCAGAGACTAATATGAATTCTGAATTGTTATAATTAATGATAAAACCTATAAAAATAACAGGCTATATTTGTTTATGCCTTTAAGTGTTCTAGATGAATACGCAACTACTATTGCTAAAAGAATGGAGGTACACTTATAAGTTCTTTTTTTTAAAAATTAAATCTTATTTTTTATGTTCAAACCTCCATACTCTAATTTTTTTTTAAATATGCAGTCAAACCCCGGTATAACAAACCCGGGATATAATAATCCCGTGGTTACAACGAACAGTTCAAATGGTCCTAACCAAAATCCTATGCCACTAATGTATTTTCAAATGCTTCTAACGATCTTCAAAAGCAAGGAATTTGGAAAAAGTGAACCAAAATTTGCCACTTTTAAAGCTCTGTTTCAGCTCCTTAATGCTCCTCCTGGAGCGAGAAAAAAAATTTGAAAATTACCGAGAAAAATTACATGTTTACAACAGTTAAAAGGGGAGGAAAGGCTATTTTTCCCCCATGATAGTTAGTAATTAAAAATCTTAAACAGCAATCTCGGTAATTTATGTGGAGGATTTATGTCAACGTTATAATCCACACTCGTTACGTAACGTTATTTTCAAATTCACACTGAAAGCGCATAAAAAATGCATATAAATAGCAAGATATTCCCTTACATAATAGGAAAATCTTAATCTTGTATGATATATTCGTAATTTTATCAAAGAGAATGAAAACATGCATACAGATAACACTATTTTTTTTATAAGATTAAAGTGGCTCATCGAGGAAAAGATAACATTTTCTTGATTCGATAGAATCTTCTCGCAAGTCAAAAGTCAACAAGTTTCGTATAGCTCATGGATAGCCTAATTGCTCGTTAAACAACCTCAACGCACGTCCTGCGAAACGCGACTCGTTTCACCCAACTTCAAGGATGATTCTACAAAACTCTATGGAGCGTGATTGTATTGTAGCGTTATATAAATATCATTATTTGGTAAAAATATGTTACAGAAGAAGAAAAACTAGATACTGGTTTATCGAAGATATTCAGAGGAAGGAGACTGTTACAGCTGTCCAAGACTAAGAACTTTTGAAAGTGTGCGGGAAAAGTTGAATGATTATTGGTATTATGCTGTTGTTAAGATGCGATATGTTTTCCAAATACTAAATATGTTTACTAGATTTACGTCCCGTTTTAAAGCTACCCCAAGGTTGTTTCGGGAAGGATCTCATAAATTTGAATCGTGGTCAGGTGAACCGTGACCATTCCAAACCAGTGTAAGCACGTTTGATTCTCCTCTACAGATTAACATGAGCCATGCACACATATGCGACAGAACTTCGCAGGAATCGGGTTCGCGAACCTGCGATCTCAAAGTTTAGACTCTTCCACAAGGCCTCCACAGTCTCAATGTGTAAATTAGAAAATTGCGTTACTCAAAAAATTTTAACTCATTGAGAAATAAAAATAGGAACGATCTACGACACATATTCGGCGTACGTGATGTTCCACGAGCATCATATACCTTTCCATTCTTCCGATTTCTTGATTAAAAAAAGTTATACTTTTTTTATTTCTAGAGTTAAGAGTAGTACCAAAAACTGGTTCAGCCCTTCATTTAATGTCGTGTAATCTAAACTTGGCATAAATCGCCACTACTGAATATGGAATACGCATACTATCAACTCATCCGTGATGGAAAAAAGGATTCCAAAGTACAGCCCATTTCTGTTGCTTAGCTTCAAAGCAAAAATTCCCCCCACTTAATCCCTGCCCATCCATTTTACGATTAAAAAAAACTTGCCAGAAATGCCACTTGCCTAAATAATGTTAACCATAAAAATGTACTCTCATTTGCAAATGCCGTTTTTAAATTGAGATTAAAAATATTACAATAGACATAATTTTCAACCTAACTCTTCTCCCTCAGAATTTGTTTACAACAAATTTAATTGTTTACTAGCCGCTTTTGCAGCCGTCCGGGCGGGTTCGCGGCCAGCTCCCACTTTGCTCAGCACTGCCCATGTCACCTCGCTGGTTCGAGGCTCTCAGCGACTACTTTTTCAGTTTTAAATACTGCATGAAGATCAGTGGAACAGACCATAAAACCATAGTAGATTTCATATTCTTTGTATGAGAACAGATTCCTTTAAAATTGTAAAATCTTTCAATTAACTTCATCGAGTTGTAATGTTTCGTATAACTTTTACACGAATTTCGGCATGAAAGTCTTCAGATCCATAAATACAGAATGGTATCACCCTAAATAAACAGTTTTACATCACCTCCAATAGGTATTTTACAATATTTTTGACACGCCATTGTGATGGAACTGTTGGGATCTATATATTTAAAATAATATGATAAAACCTGCAGACAGTTCGCCAGCCCCAACCACTCGACGTATTTCGATAATTTTTATTTCATATGAAATCTTATGACGTCTAGATTTGTTATCAAGAGTCGCCTGCACCACACCACCCTCCATTTTTGAACGAAATCGAAAAAACACTTCTCTGTACATTGTGTATGGATGAAACTTGTAGAAATCACCCCCCCCCCCCAGCCCACCCCCCCGACCGGTTTGGAAAATTTTTTTTTCAGAAGGAAGCTTATAACGTCTATAATATATGTCATCAAGGATCGTCTCCCCACCTCTCTATTTTTGAACGAAATCGAAAAAACATTTCTTCACCATACACTATATATTTTCGATTTTGTCCGAAAATGGGGGTGATGGGGGGCAGACGACCCTTGATGGCATATCTAGAGGTCATAAGCTTTCTTATGAAATACAAATTATGGAAATCCGTCCAGTGGTTGGGACTGGCGAACTGTCTGAAAGTTTTATCTATATATTTAAAATAATATGGTAAACAAAATAAAAAGAGCACGACCGATTTCTATATAACATTAAAATTGCAGTTGTAAAAAGAATGCAATAAAACATGTTCTCGGAACAATGTCACTTCTCCGATATTTCAATTTTAAAAAGGTGCGTTTCAAATTTAAAAGGAGTTTTGTGAAAAATATATTGGCATTTCGAGATGGTGCTGTTTCAACATTCAATTCCAATTAACATGGCGTTATATTTTTAACCTTCCAGCGGGCGCGCTTACGCACATTTTACGACATATCGTGCATCCTATTACACATATATATCGTGTTATTTCATAAAAATAAATGCAACTTTTATTTATGATATCTGTATTTATTAGCCTAATAGTAAACAAAGATTTTATAAATAAAATTGCTCTTAAATTTATAAAATAACGATATAAATATGTAATACGATGCACAATTCAAGTATCTCTTGCAAACGCGCGCCCGCTGGAAGGTCGATACGACTAACCATTTATCGTGGTGGATGCATGATTTTAAGTTCTATAACGTCCCGGCATGAAGAAAAGTTAACATCTGAAGTTATAAAGATAATTTTTTCAATCAATCAGTGTCTGTGCTTACAGATTTAGTATAAATTCAATATGCATGATGGCATACAAAAAATGAAAAAAAAGCGGACATTTTACTGATTTCACAGCCAAAAGAGACAAATTGCAGATATTCGATATCAGTTTGGCTGAAGATGCGACTTTTGAAGATAACACTTCTCTAGACTGCTTTTGAATGATCTCCGTTATCACCACTGGGACTTTCTTAACCCCTTGACGTACGAATATCTTTTAATTCCTGAACAAATGACATTTCAATTTGGAAATTTAACCTTATTTCGGTTTTTAAAAACCTAAAGGACATACGAATTATTCAAGTGTGTTGTCGTGATTTTTGTCTGTTTAACCTTCCGACTGCTTATTCCGACATTTCTACGGGTAGGAAGCAAGTCTATTTTCCGCTGCATCCTGCTATTTTCTCAAACTAATTAATGCGTTTACTTAGTACTATTATGATATTGAATCACATTATACGAATACAGCTTTGCATATAACAGTTCGCTTGGTTGAACGGTATTTGAACATGTTTGCAAACGTTGCATCTGAATAGTGATTAAAAACCGGCGGTAAACCACCCAAAAAGGTGCCGTTTCCCCTTCCCCCGCGTGGCTAAAAAAATTCGAACCTACTGTTACCCAGAATTCAATGACTATCAGAAGGTTTTTCATTATAGTGATTGAAAAATATCTAGGTCAAGAATCAAATTCAAAGAGATGCGTACCGATTTTCCGCTCTTGACGTCTCAAGGGCAAGCTGACGAAATTCACTCCATAGCCTTCGCGTGCACAGAAGATTGCTTCCAGTACGCACGCGCGAGGAGATGACGGATTCCTTTCAAAACTAAATTATACAGACCGACAGACAGTCAACCCTTTGACGGATTTCGCCCAAAATTTTATACGGACCTACATTCATGACGATAAAACCGTGTACCAAATTTTTTCCATCTAGCTATTCAAGTTTGTGAGTTATAGTGTTCGCAAGACATCGGACAGACAGGCAGGCAGATTTCCCGTAGACGGATTTTGTCCAAAATTTGATAGAAACCTACAAATTATGTGTAAAGATTACATACCAAATTTCATCCCCGTAGCTCTCATAGTTTTTGAGTTATCGTGTTCACAGACAGACATAATTCCAAAATTGTGTTTTTCGGACTCAGGGAGTTCTAAAACGTGGAGATTCGTCAAAATCTCGAGTTCGAATTTTTTGACGTTTACAATACTTTCTCTTTGTATACGAGAAAGTAAAAAATTGGCAGTCGGAGGGTTAATTTATTGTCGCTATTGAGTTAACTACAGTTTTCAGTATGAAACATCCTATATTTGGATGCATGTACATAATATTGTATTCGAATAGGGTAAATCTGAAGTAAACTGTTTGAATCTAAATCAGTGCATTTTATTCAAATATCAGATCGATGCATTTCGGAGAGAAAGAACTAATGGCACAGTTTTTTTTTCCCAATCAAATTATCAGCCAATGATATATAATTTGTTTGAAAAAGATTAACATTTTTATAAATTTTCTCTCGACTTTTCTTAAATTGTGAATTTCCTTAACATCTTCAGAGACGAATTTTTCAGATGATAATTCCATGCAATTTTTTTATTTCATTAGTCATTATTTTATAATCAATAACAATTCAATCTAATATTCTGAATTTTTATACTACAGATTTTAATTTTTTTCACTCGGAATAATTTTAATTTAATTTTATAGCTGATCAATTAGTTAATATAAAGATATCAGAAACTCAAGTAATGAATTGATAGTATTATTTACTTTTACAATGCAAATACTTACTAGCAATTTAACACAGTTTTTAATGCAAAAGCTTACTAACGTCCAACTGTTTATCTATTAAGTAAATTGACCAGATTTTGTGAATTTCAACCCGGTTCGTTTTAGTTAGAGGCAAAGGTGTGTGGAGGGTTAAGCAAGGTTCAAGAGACAAAAAAAAAAAAAATCAGGACAACTATGGCTAATCAGGGATGTTCGACAACATGATCCTATATCTAACGGAAATTAACTCGCTCAAAGGATTCAAGGTACTGAACTGCCATTATCCTATAAATCAGGACGACTATATTTTTTTGTATGGTAAAAGATGGGAACTAGTTTAACTCTTCATAATTTTTTTTAAAAATTCTAGTTTCTCTTATTTAATTTTTCAGAAAGATAATTAAATTTTTAATTAAGCAGAAAACGCAGCTACAGATAGTGACATTTCCATAATCACATAAATTTACACAGCATCAAAAATAGATGTTGCATATGTTAGTTTAACCAATACTACATAGTACAGAACTAAGTGAAGACTACGAAACTACCAGAAATATCATAGATCGAGTGTGCCTACAGTAGTTTTAACAAATTCTGTTCAAATATACAGTGTAACTCAGATAATTCGAATTTTTGACGTGAAAACGTCTTTCCGCTCGTTACAGTGATAGTCGATCGAACTTTCTTGTGTGACAAAATACCATCAGATTTGAATCGCTAATAACTACGAGACTAATAATGCGAAAAGAATGGTTAACCCCCACAACGGATAGATCATATCTGTAAAAGTTTGTCGCATAGTATTTGTTTTGCCTGTGACGTCATTGTACCAGTGTAGACGCATGCGCGTGATTGTTATGAATTACCTTTATGCAAGGTTGTAAATAAGTGTAGCGAGGAAACGCGTTTAGCTAGGAGGTTGATTCTGGTGTCATTTTTAAAGAGCTTGAGGAGTATTACTAGGACCCAAAGTGAGACAATAGAAATATTTATCAGAATACAACTAAAAATCGGTATTAAATTGAAAAGTTCAAACTCCGCATGTTTTTTTATTACAATGCAGCAGAGTTTTCATTCGAATTGCACGAAACTTATAGAATACTTGAAAATATGTAAAAAAACATTGCATTAAAATTTGAATTCAAAGATTTGACTATTACGGGAAATATGAGCATTTGTAGTAAATAATGCTTTACTGCGCATGCGCGAAATGTAGTTCTATATACTGCCAATAGAAATAGCGGGTCAACCCTCCGACTGCATATCCCGCGATTTCCGCGGGTTTGAATTTTGTCTATTTTCTGCTGCATCTTGCGATTTTCGCTAGCTAATTGGTTTACTTAGTGCTTTTAAGACGTTGAATCATATTATACTAATAAAGCCCTGATTGTAAATGACAATTAGGTTGGTTCAACGGCATTTGAACACGTTTTAAAGCGTTGCATCTAAATAGTAATTCAAAAATCATGCAGTCAGAAGGTGAATACACAAGGATAAATATCGGACTACATAATCGAGTGCAATTATACACTTTACAGTCGATTTGAGTTACCTCCGACTCAAGTCAAATTTGGATGCAACAAATCGACACTTACTTGACCAAATTGATTGCAAGGGAATCCCAGGACATGGAACTCGTTGTCCTTGTAAGTGGTGGTGAGTGCATTCAGTTGCGAGTAGTGCCAGGTGAAACCTCAGTAGGTGGCCACATTGACCAACAGCAGGATCTTGCCCTCGTACTCGGACAGGCTGACGTTTCGTGTCTCGAGAAGGTCGGGCAGGGTGAAGTTGTAGACGGTTGTGTCGGAGTGGGCCGGTCGGATGCACGAGCGGCTGGTGACCCTCGCGCCCCGGGTCGGACCCAGGAAGACTGAGCAGGAAAGGGCGGCGAACGCTAGCCCGAGCCACCCCATGGTAGTAGCAGCACTGAGAAGTCTGCCTCGGCTCAGCTGGTCGAGATCGGGTTTTTAACTGGGGAAATTGGAAGTGGCGCGCTTTTTTCTCCCGATAAGAAGGGTTGCCGGAGTGTTTGCATTGTTTTTTTCCAATAGCTTGGCGAAAAAGTCGAAAGAAAAGGAATGTTTATTCTTGTTTGGCGTTGTTTGTTTTGATATCTAATCATCACGTTATAGTACGATTGTATGGAAATTGAAATCTATTTGGAAGATGAAAGCTGCGTTGGAACAAGTGTGTGAATTGTGCTAGAATGCTCAGCATGAAAGAGAGCTTTCACTTCAGTCAAAATATTCAGGAATTCAAAAACAGTATATTTTAATCTTAAACTAAATGCAGTGGAACTTCGCTCATTCGAAGCTGATGGTACCGCAATAAAAATTCAATTAATCCAAAAATTCGATTAAGAAGAACTGGGTATAAAAATCAATATGGTGAAAGGAAAATCACTATTTTTAGGCAAAACATAACAGTAATGATTTATTTTATAGCAAACGTTTCAATAAATGATGCGTAATAAATAAATGATCAGTAAGTAATTTCAATTAAAAATTGGTAATAATAATATTTTTTAAAAAATATCGCAATTTTAAAAAAATGACGATTTTAATAAATAAGTAAATGCAACAAGAAGCTGTATACATCCTTTCAAATACAACAAATGTGCAATAAAACTTCAAAATAAACAATATGTTTCACATCTAATGTGAGTGTGTTCTAATGCGTTCAAAGTTGTTTTTTTAAAGAGAGAAGTTTTCGTTTTTTTTTAAAGATTGGATGTAATGTAACGTAAAATAAAACAGACACGTTAGATAGAAAAGTTCTTTGTGAATTAAAACAGAAAGTTATTAGTACTTAAAAAGCATATTAATTCTCAAATGAACTAATAATATCTAAGTAAATAAAAATAAAAATGCCTAAATAGTTTACAGGCTATAGATATCCAAACCCCATGGCATTATCCACGATATACTATTATTTTTGTTTTAATAGAATTTAATGTAGTCTCAAGTGCAGACGATTTTGTAAAATTGTATCATCTCTTTATATAATCTTCTTTTAGTCTATTTTAAACTTATTTTTCCCAGAGTTGCAACAAAAAATTAGTTGTTAAAAATAATTATAGATTGAAGCATTAAAAAAATTTGGTTGGAATAAACAGTTTTATTTTGAAGATGAATTTTTGTTTCGTCAATAGTCTTACATACTGGTGACCCGGATTAGTTTTGAAATTTGTTCCTGAATTCGATCCGGATAAGTAACGAAAATCTAAGATATTGGAATCATGGCTACTACTGGATCTTCTTCCTCTGAACTAGTAGATAAAAATGGGGAAATAAATAAGGTAAACGTTTAAATTCCTTCATTTTGGGAAGAAAAACCTGAAATCTGGTTTTTCCAAGTTGAGTCACAACTCACAATAATCAGACTAGATTCATTTATCTTGTAGCAAAATTATAACCAAAAGTAGTGGAAAATATATGGGATATAATTCAAAGTGCTCGGGGTGATAAATATTGAACTGCAAAACATAGATTGTTTATTACGTTTAAAGAAAATTAAGAACAAAGTTTTAAAAGATTGGTAATATGAAGCCTAGTCAATTATTACGCAGAATGAAATCGCTTGGCGAAGCGAACATAAACATATATGATACATATACATATATGAACATGATACATATCATTTATAGAAAGAGAATATTGTTCTTTATAATATGTAATGTGCTTTAGGCAGGGTCCATAAACGTGGTAGAACGTACCGATAATATTTATAGATAAGAAGATATGGACGAGGGGTTATGAAAATTACCCAATGGTGATATGGGCTTCAACGGAAGTATAATATTTCTAAACCGAAACTTCGACGTCACTTTCTAGAACTAAATAAACATTATGAATTTGGACAGCTGAAAGGTTTGAGCGAGGATTGATTCAAGAGCGAACAGTTTACTCTAAAAATAGTAATACAATGTGCTTTTGCTTCCAAGGTACGACTTAAGAACCGGTTTCCTTAGTCGTACCGATGTTATTACTTTAGGATTTGTTTAGTTCATTGGACATAGTACGTGTATTTTGAACTTTCTTGTAATAAATAGCTTCAATATTCGTAGTAGTTGTGAATAATGCAAAATTTAATCCTGCAATTTTTAGACTTTTTCCTTGGGGGGTACGACTTAAGCAACCTTCTCCTATAATTCGTACTCAAGATATGCAATAAAGGCATGATTTTTCTCACTTTTATAATAAATACTTAATTTAAAAATTTAATTAATGATTTCCATACTATGTAGTATCTACTATTGTAGTATATTAGTACTATCTTAAAAAAAAACTTTAAAATTATTACTTTTAAATGGATGTGCATTGGTAACATTAAATTTGTAGTAATCAAAATTGTTTAGTAAAGTGTCGATTATAGGTCTTTTCATTTGTATGTCGATTTACCTCAGTCTCTTGAAAGACGTATACACGTTGCTTTACTGTATTACTTTATGTAAACACAATATTATAAATTCCATGCAAAAATTCAATTATCTTTCTTTTTACTAAAAAAACTTTCTTTTTACTTTACTTCGCTATACCTTCAATCTCAATGTTCTGCAAAAAGGTCCCGATCGGTTGAGACAGTTACTAAGCCACCTAGTCACTCCTGGGCTATAACGGATCGCAGATTCGTTTTGATAAATTTCAATTCGGAAAAATTTCTGTCGCCAGCAGAACATTTACTGACCAAGTCCGAAAAATCCTCAGAGCCACTGGTCTTGATGGTATTCTGGTTAAGGAGAAGGGGTACAAATACTAAAGAGAAATTAATATTATGTCATTTTCTAGAAGCTCTGATGTCTATTATACCATTTCTTCCCCCTCGATGCTCCCGCTTTGGCACCGCAGGCAGTTGTCCGAGCCTCGGGCCGCCCCTGGCCCTGGTTGCTATTACCAGAGTGCGAAACTGAATTTCAGAACTTAAAATAGTTTCCTGACGTAG
The DNA here is from genome assembly GCA_013235015.1 of Araneus ventricosus. Lineage (NCBI taxonomy): Eukaryota > Metazoa > Arthropoda > Arachnida > Araneae > Araneidae > Araneus > Araneus ventricosus. Next base: position 12,837 of record BGPR01017822.1, on the reverse strand, counting down.
AGTGGTCTTGAACGACATGCCTAAATAGACGGATTAAAAAATATGGAATTGCAAGGAGCTGACCGGCTTTAAGCTGGACATTCACGATCGCTTCATTCTACGCAAATTCGATGGTCCCGTGCCCAAACCGGTCGTCAGTGCAAAAAAACCGAAGAGAATTGGAGCTGCATGGTTGGAAGTTTGGATTTCCAGCCAGTCTGACTATTCAACCGTTCCATTTTTGACTGACGGGCCATAAACGCTGAAATACGACCGGTGTAGGTACGTGGGGAAGGGGAGGCTTTCTCGCACTAGAGGAAATCGGAGCTGGTAGGGGTTCGCGGTTTGAAAGTGGGAGTAATAGGTACAGTAGGGGATCGGAATGATCCACAGTGGATGGTTTTACTGCTTGCCGTGGAGCGGCCTTGAAAGACCTACCTAAAGCGGGACATTCACAGCTGTTCCACTCTACGATTTTTGGAACACGGGGAGGGAAAACTTTTCGTCAGTGTTGAAACCCTATGAAAATTGGCGCAAATGGATTGGATGTTTGGAATTCCGAATAGTTTGAAATCTGATTGGAATGGTCGGATGGCCTTTTGAGACCCCGTTGCGAGGGTAGCGAGAAAACAAAGCTTTTGCCTAGATTGGGACCCGAGACGAGGCTAGTGAACTCGGAAATTTCCTGTTTGGGAGGTGGAGGAGTGTGGGTGGGAGAAAGTCTGCGTTTTTGAACCTTCTCAAACAATGTGTCTCAGAACAAGCTTTGGAACATCCGTGAATGACCTACCTAAAATTTTAGACTGGAATGAGTGGAGTGTAAACCAGTTCATGGGTAATGGCATAGCCTAGCCTTCTCGTGCCTGGCAGACTTAACCCACTCAGCGGCAAGCCCGAAATATCTGGCGAACTTCTTTGCATCTCAAACGGCAGACTACGAAATCACTCGCAATCTTTTCTTCATCTCCAGCACCAGGCCCGGGTATTCTCGGGCTATTGGAATTTCCTTTCCCCCAGGACCACATACATACTAGTAATTGGAGGGTTGGCCTGTCCATTGTGAACCGCCCATTGTGTATGTCACCCCTCAATTGGAAGAGGGTTGTGAGTTTGTGTGTGGGCTTTCTGCTTTCCACCTCTATTCCAACTCGTTTCCTTCCCCTTTAAAGCGAAAATCACTGTCGTTTCTCTCCTTTGAGATCGGAGAGCTTTCTAACCACAAAAGGGAGAAGGAATATTCATGGTTAAAAATTTCTGCCGTTTGCTAGTACAACTGAGTTTTCGAAGGTGACATTTCTCAAACGTTTCAAAATTTCCATAGTGCCGCTGGGAGGGTTAAATGAATGGGTTAAAAATGGAATATCATGGAGAGATACCACGCCTTTTGCGCTGCGTGGAACGATGGTGAATGATGGCCTTTAGAGCACCGCACTGTCAGATTGTAACATTGCTGTCGCTGAATCATACTCTCACGAAAAGTCGTTCAAAGAAGTTTCGTCCCTTGTTATATTAACTGCGTTTCTTTGTTTTAACATTGATAGATGGGAGAAGATAAAAATTTGTACTGCAACAAATTTTAAAGAAACTAAAGGCATGAATTGCATTGTCAGCAATGCGGAATGCAAAGACACCACTGTCTCTGTTGGGATCCAAAGTTCTCAGAGGTATCATTTGACTTCAAAGAAGAATCGAAGAAAATATGCCGATTCGATATTACGCATCAGTCATTTTCATGATTTCAAGCTTAATGTTCGATTTACTTACCTATGACAGTGTGCCGACGGATGAAAGGAAAGAGGATTGTCAGATTTTCGCTATAAAATAATACTCGCACACCCGCGTTGAGGGTGTGTTCTATGCTCAAAACACTAAAATAAACTTTTGATTAAGACTGTCATGAAAGATTTCCACATTTCCAACTGAAAGTATCCGTTTTTATTATATAGTAAAACTTCGATTAACCGTCACTATCCTATTTCCGGACTATCCTATTTCTATTATCCGGACAGACGGATAATAGAAATATCTTAATGCATATGTACAGTCACGTGATTTCAGTGCTGGCTTGGGAAGAAAATGGAAATAAAATTTCTTAAAAGTGAATAGTACATATCGTTAGTATTTAATTTTACAAAACGATCCGTATAAACTTCACAAAGGAAGTAGCAATATGCAGAAATGTATTGTTTCAAAACAATGAACTGGTAAAAGACGAATTAATTTTAAAATAAATTTAACTTAAAATTTAAACAGAAACAATAAAAAAACAAAATTTATACAATGTTTAAGTAACGCGCAATTGCAGCTGCATACAAAAAACAATGGAAATCTAAGTCATTCAAAGAAAGAAAAAAACTAAGATAAACTCTGAGAGAATCGAGTTAAACAAACAAGCAATCCATTCTAGTCCATTTTATCAAGGGTTAAGGACTATATTCGAAATGGATTCAAAATATTTGGGAAATTTTTCTGTAAGAAGCTTGCATTACGCCAAATATAGCTTCTCTTAGCCCGAAATTTCCCAACAAAGACAAAGGAGATCAGTACCATCTAAAAAGCATTATTTGAAAAGAAAAAGGAAAACCGAACACAAACATAAAAACGCTAAAAAGTTTGATTTAAAATATCATTAGCCTTCGGGCTGAAAAATCGTCTTCATAAAAATAAGCTTACCTCACGCTTAGAATAGAGAAAAAAATGTCCTCACGTTATCAGAAATCCACGCGAACTTTCCGCCAAAATAAGTAATCATACTTTTTTTTTTAAGAAACACTAGAACCATGGCGCCATCTATATTCGAAAAGACAAAACAGAAGGAGGAAAAACAGGAATGTTAGGGAATGAAACTATTTAGACATATTAATAAAAAATCCCTTAATTTCCATCTATGCCTCAATGAATGTGAAAGAATTTTTTTGTGAAATGAAATTTATGAGAAATGTAGTGTAATACTATCTATCTATCATACAATAGCGACTGATTAATGTTTGGTTGGGCGCTCCAAATCAATGCCAACTCCTTCGCCACCGACGATTAATCCCTTCCGTCATCATACAGTACAGTCACCAGGGGTGCAGTGGAGCCGGAACGGCGTTCCAGCACTGCTTTTTTTCACGAGAAATAAACAAGAAAAATTATGAAAATTTCATTAAAACAGTGCGATTTTTGTCACCCAGGTTAGAGTGTTCCGGCGCTGCTTTTAGAGCGTCCCGCCAATGCTTATTTTGCGACTACTCTGCTGACAGTCACTTCCAGCTTCATACATCAAGGTGTAAAAGTAATCAGTGGACTATTTTAGAGACAGATGTCTGCTTATTTGTTGATATTTTTTAAAAACAAGGGCGGATAACAGAAACTGACGGTTAATTAAAGTTTTATTAACATAAAGCAAAACTGAAATTCATTTTTCGAATAATAATTGCTCTCGACAACATTGTTATTACCATGCTCTGTTGACAATTTGTCAAGTTCATCCAGTGACTTTGCTTTTTATTGACGTGGTCAAGCGTCCAAGTGAATTCTATTGATCGCATCTGCCGATTAAGAAACCTCTTTTTACGAGAGTAAGCAATTTCTTGATTTATAGCATATTTGAAGGCTTTTATTTCACATAAAAACTTTTAGTCATAAATACTACGAAGCATTTGAAAATCTCAAGTACCCTTGTCTTGAAGTACGATTGTTTTGGTTATGTAACACCAACGCAGCGAACTTTTTCAGATGAAAAACTAAAATTTTCAACCTTTGAGATACAACATTTTAAAAAATTATTCCTTTTTAGAAAGCTAGAAATATATATAATAAATTATTTCTCAGCTAAAAGTCGCATTTCAATTCTTTACTTATAACCCATTCGTATCCGGAATTTTAAATAATTTCTTTTTAAAGAAAAATTCCCCATATAGTCCGATCTATTGTATAGCAAAGGATTCGGAAAACCTCCGCGTTTTTGCGCATGCGCCGGGCGGAGTTATTTTCATCAAAATAGGGGAAGGGGAAGAATGGAATGGTGATGTTTACATTTTACTGAGCGTGATCTAACAAAGAATTCCGGAAATGCGCTCATATGACTCATTGCCTGGCACCCCTTTCCGGTGTAAAATAGTCCAAAAGTGGTAGTCTCGGAATCCGTTGCTGAACAGTAACGTATAATTTTGTCGTAAACTATCGCAAATATTTTGTTATTATTATATCTTGACAACGTAAAGACGTACAATAAGATTATATTATTATTATCTATCGTAATAATTTTTATGTTATTATTGTTTTATTATGAATTTTGTAAAGTAGTTTTTGCTATAATTGTATCTCAAATATTTTATTGTTATTATTTAATCGGAAATAAGTGTGATTGTTTTGTTATTAATATTAATGTGTAAATTAATTATTTTTATTTTTATAGCGAAACTTATAAATTCCGTCCTCCGATGTTTTAAGATAATAAATATATCCTCGCGCTTATCATGTCTCTGTCATATTCCCTTCTATGATGATGCCATGAACTCCTGCTTGTGGCATTTGTATGTTCCCACCATTTTAATACTGAATTTTGAATTCTATGATAAAATTCTCGGAAGATGTCTGAAAAAAACAGCTTCGATTGCCCTATTTGCCAGCTGTTTATGTTTGCAATATGTTATCGCTGGATTGTAAGTTGACTCCAGCTCCTGAAGTTGTGTTTTCTTTTTTTTATTATCTATGTTTAAAAAAGGTCAACAATATGTATGTAAATAAAAGTGAAAATGCGTAAATAGTGTGTACGCTATACAAATTTAAACTACTGAATAGATTTTCTTCAAATTTTTTTCACAAATACTCTAAAGTACAAGGAAGGATTTAGTGAAGGTTCCGCGAAAATTAAATATATGGTTAATTTTTTTATTAATTAAAAACCAAATTCAACGCATAGAAAATATTTTATCTTTAGGAAATTCCTATTGAATGAACATAGTTTAAATGATTTTATTTAAATGCCTCCAAGTTGCCACTCGCAATACTTAATTAAATATTATATCTTTCTTTTCAAGATTATTAATAACTTATGAAAAAAATCAGACACGGTCTGTACTTTTTTGAAACTACGAGATTTTAAAGTTTGTTGGATTCAATTGAAAAGGACGAGTTTTCTGTTTAGTTTATTTGGAGTAATGTAGAACTTCCGTTTTACCAACCGACTTCCGGTGTAATGCTTCGTCAATGGGAATTTTCGAAATTTCAATACTCTGTTTGAAGATGTTAATTAATGTTTAAACTGGAATTTTTTAATATTATGGCTTAAGAATACCTAGTCAAAATAGTAAATTTGATTTTTCTATTGCTGTAGTTCTCAATGTTTACTTAAAACAACAGCCTCATTTTGTGGCAAGGCTGCCATAATTCTTCGCTATTGCTCTTTTTTGCGACTTCTAAGGCTTGTTTGGTGGTTAAATTTTTAGCCGAACTATTTAGATAATCACTGGCGGTTAAAATTTTAATCAAATGATTTAACTAATTACGATGGTTCAATTTGGAATTTATCCGTTTTAAGAGACGTTTTTTAGCAGATTTTTAAAAAAATAATTAAACGAACTCAAAGAACACAGAATTCAACGTTTTGTGTATTAAAGAAGGAACGCGTTCGAACTTGGCGCTTGATACAGTATAACGTATGGAATTGGCGTTGGAATCCCGTTGCTAACGTGCAGAAAAAGTGACGTCTCCCAACCCAACCGGGGGTACCAGGATAGACCCGTTAAACTGGTGGGTTACCGGAAAACTGTCTCTTAATCTAAAATAAACGAAACAGAAAACTCGTCCATTCTCATTTTTAGGAAAGAAAATTAAGTTGCAGACGATAAGGGAATAATTTTTTTTGTATAAACGTATTTTTTTTTAAAAAATCCCTTTATTTACTAAAACGTAAAGTTGCTGAAACTGTGTGTCTTTCTTTTCATAAGTGTAATCAACTGCCCAGAGCTATAAATAGTTCTAAACATAAAATATTTATTAGTACGGATCTGTTAATAAAATTCTGTCATTCCAGCTTAGCCAAATCTTGCCTTCAAATCAGAATCCCTTTAGATTTCTGTTACTTCAATTTGCATATCTTATACTTACTTAAAAAATCGTAGAAAATAACGAAAATTGTTTTCCAAATACCTAAAATCTGCAAGCCTTTTTGCGTGCTTACTTGTAAAGTTTCAATTTTTTGTCGCCACGTTTTTGGTAGAATGTCACTTCATAGAAACTTGATCAATAATTATGCACTATTAAATCTGTGCGGAATTTTAGCACATTCAACCTTCTCCCACACACACCAAAAAATGATTTAGTCATTTGTTGGTTGTTGAAATTAAATATTCTGTGAAGAGCATACACAGAATAGAATGACAGTGTGCTGATGTTCTAGTAATAAAACCGAATGCCTTATTTTATCTGTGCAGATCGTTGCGTTTTAGTTATTCTATTCACATGCACACAGATGGACAGACAGACTCCCCGTAGAAAGATTTCGTCCAAAGTTTAATAGAAATTTTTGTCAGGCTTAAAATTTGAGCAGTCTTTTGGTGTAAAGACCACAGACCAAATTTCGTTCGTCTAGCTCCTTCCTTATCTAAGTTATGGTGTTCACAGATATACAGGCAGACATAATTCTAAAAGAGATTTTGAGGGCTCGGGATGTCTAAATCGTGGAAATTTGTCAAAATCTGAAGATCGAATATTTTGAAGATTACAATACCTTCCGTTCGTGTAATCCGTATACGAGAAAGCAAAAAGAATAAGTAATCCCGAAGATAATTAGACATTCAAATGATACATTTTGAGATAAGCCGCTTTCTGAAATCTCTTCAGAACTTTCTTCTTTCTGAAATTACAGGAAAAATTCTAATGATGGATTTCACGAAATTATTTTATGTCCTTTTAAGAACTATTCTGCAATATATTGCAGTTCTTTTATTCTGCATAGCAATTATGCACATTGAGATGGAGAACCCAAAATTTATAAAAATGTGGTTGGCTTCAACTGTATAACTGTGTGTAATCCTAATAATATCAATTATCTTTGCTTAAAGACATCTGAAATATTCTAGTATTACGCGTTTATAAATAAAAAAAAATCACGCACTCTTATGAATAAAGAAAAAGTATATTTTAATTCCTTTTAAAAATTAACGTAAATTTCCAGCTATAAGACAAGTGACATTTCATTTTCTTGAAAACTTGTTATAAACTGCCTCTATCTTAAGAGTGTGAATTGTAAATTTTGTTGTAGTTTGAAATTGTTTTTTTTATCTCACAGAGAAAGGTGTTTCATTTTCCGAAATGGAATTAAATTCTATGCCCACAGACAGTGTTTGTAGTCGTCGCTCTTTACACTGCGAAAATTAGCAAACGATTTTTAAGTTGGGACAATAGTCATTGCGTTCTAATAATTCTCTTATTTGCATTTGTTTCTGTGAAAATTTCCAAGAAAACTGTTAAATGTTTTCATAAAAAAAATAGATGATTTTGTTGACAGAAAAATAATATTGTAATTTGTTTGTATGTTTATGACTACAATATTTGCATGCGAATTCTCGAATTCTGAAAACTAATAGTGACTGAAAAATTCCACAAACTTGGTGAAAAATTACCTCAATTCAAAAACCTCATTTCAGAACTCCGGAAAATTACTGTATTGTAAGAAGCAGACATGATTTAAAGTCTGAATCGTGATCTGCCTCATTTGAACACATTTGGTAAAAACAGATTTCTAAAACATATTAGTCTTAAAGTAATAAATTTCTAAATATTATTACTTAGCAGTTTTATGTAGGCTGTGTAAATGCTAAGTATTAAAAACAATATGCGATGTTTTCATATCACGTTTTTAATATATTATTAATGTAAATTAAACCGCCAAATCAATCAAACACTGCACGATTTCTTATTAACATGATAGAGTTTATAGACTGGCTATGCTATATGTAAATTGCAAAATGAGTGAATGAAAAAATTATTCAAATCACCCTACAGGGCAGACCGTTAGACCTAAATCTACTAAGTTTGGCACTTAGTTATTTCTTTATTAGTAAGTGCATACTTCGTCCGAAAGGGTTTCTGAAAATTTTAATTAGTTTATTTTGAAAATTTTAATTCCAAATTTTAGCGTTTTTACTCAGTAACTTTGAAGAATATTACTAAACAAAAACTATTTTTACATAACTGGAAAATTCGAAAAGTAGCTTTTTGGTGATCCCAATTTTATTTCCTTACATTTTTTTCTGCAACTGAAATAAATTAAGAAAAAATCTTTTTAAGTATATTTTGTAAACATACTTTTCATTATATGAGTAACTGCATTGATACGAGTTGCGAATGTACTAAATATATTTTTTTGTCTGCACGTTATCGTTGCCTTAAAAATAAAATAAATACTGATGAATAAAGCCTTAAACGTTATCATGTTACAATGCTGCGGACTAGGCGATTGAATCTACTGAAAAAAAATTTTTTTTTTCAAAGGTCGTTCTGTAATTCTATATAAATGAATGTAAGGAACGATGGAAAATAGTTAAAAATATAATCTTGAACTAACATTTGAAATTAAAAACTACTATCAAAAATACTGTAAATGATAACAGAAATAATTGATAATAGTATAATTGTTAATAAAAGTATTAACAAAAATACTATAATTAATTAAATTTTTGTTAAAAAATTTCATACGTTATGTCAAAACAAATTATACTATTAATCAATTATTAAATTATGCAAAATTAATTTAAAAAGGCAAGATTATAAAGCACAGTATAGAGCTGACTAAATTACAAGCAAAACTGGTGAAATCAGACATTCCAAAATAAAAACTTTCATCGTATGGCACATATTTTTACTTTCTCGTATACGAAGCCCATAAAGAGAGAGTGTTGTGTTTGCAAAATATTCGAGATTCATATTTTGATGAATTTTGAAGCTTCGAGCCTCCCTAAATCTGTAAAAAAGTTGAAATTATGTCTGGATGTTTGTCCGTATGTACGTGCATACACGGATTCAAAAACTCACAAAAAATTAGGTTGATGTGTGAAGGTAATTACACTAAAGTTATGGATTTGTATTAAATTTTGAGCAAGACCCATGAACAGGTAGAACTGCCCGCTTTAAAGACGCAGTTGATTTTCTTCAGTGTACCACGAAAATTTAAAAAAAAGCGTCATATGTACAGAGAATAACTTAGCACATTTCGTATTAAATGAAATGCACACTGTTCACATTAAATGAAAATATTGTATATCCCAGTAAACTCCCGTGCAAAATTCTCGAATATTCAGCCTTCCCCCTCCTTACCCCCCCAAAAAAATTATTTAGACTTTTCTTGAATTATTGAATTAAATTCGCATCGAGTATATATACGCTAAATGGCAACGGCAGAATTTTTTCTTTTTTTTTTTAGCAAACAGAATTTTCTCCTTCAAAGGCTGGTAAAAAATCCTATCCAATATAGACTTCGTGTTAGTTGAGACGAAGGGTTGTTGGCAACAGAAATAATATATAGGATTGTCAGGGTTAAGTGGAGAAAAGTCTAAATAAAAATACGCTTTAAAACTGAGAGAATTTTATTGAAAACCAGTTAATATACCAGCCTTTGCTAGGGATAGAAATATTTTCAAGTCTGAGTAATTATAATCCTTTAAATTTAATTAAACAATTTTTGCTGCGGCGTCTTTCATTGATTTTCGTTCGCCTTCTCCTTTTTGTCCCCGTTCTTTGAACGACCTGGCACGAGTCTGGCAATTCTTGGAATTCCGTTCTCCCCTCCCCATCATTGCTATGGCGGAAAGAAAAGTACATGCACATCATGGGTTTTAATGCCATGACCAGAAGTACCGATCTCTTCTTTTTAATTTTCGTGTGTCTGAACGGATAAACACCGTGTAGTGTTCCTTCTTTTCCTCCTTAGGTCCTCTCCATTCGGTAGGAATCAGACTCAATACCCTAGAATTACTTTACATCATTAAAGTTTTGTGAAATTTAAAAGAAACGTCTCATAGAGAGCAGCTAAATCGACGTCGTCTATGCATGCATAATCAAAAGGTGTGCATGCTATGAAATAAATGCGGAAATAAAAAATTCTGCCTTGGAGATAATATGAAAGTAATATTTTTATCATAATTTTAACAGGGACAAAAACATACGAATGAAGGATTTGATGAAACAATAAAATGGGTTTGAATTTAATTAGAACAAAAGAAAGCATTGTCACAAATTGTGTTTAAAATGAATTTTGAAAAGTTTATTAAAATTGGAGAAAAACTTGTACGGCAATTAAAACTGATGTCATTAACAAGATAATTTTTGCGCTTTAAGATGTTATAAAAATCATTTTCGTGCCATAATTATTTCAGAAGTTATTTTCTAAAACTGAGCTAAAAAGCCGAAAATTGTCTTAATTTTTGTTATTCAATTAAATATCTTAAGAATTAATTAATTTTGAAAGTTCAAAATAGCACAGTTGACATAGAAATGGATCCCAAAATGGCATGCGCAAATTTCATGTCGCTACTATTCACCATTTAGTTGGAGTTCTTGTAACACAGACAGACAGACACGTGTATTTTCTGCTTTATGTTACAAACTAGCTGACATCGGCGACCAGCTTGCTCGCTGGGAATGCAAGTTCTACTTAATTACAGTTGAATCTGTTATGCTTAATTTGATAATCATGGTTTTCCTTAACAAAGTAATTTTTTACTTACTAATTTACTTAATATCTTAGATCACCTTATTTACAGGTTTCTCAAAAAATTGAAACATAAATAATGAAAAAAAAAATCATTACACTATTACCAAACAGAATAGAAAAATAAGCAGAATCTTCATTCCTTAACTTTCCTCTATGTAAGAGAAACACGCGATAAAATATTTGTATAAGCAAAGAAAATGGTTTGAATATTTACTGTGGTAAATTATGCATAAAAATACATATTTTTTAGAATTTGCTAAAATTAGAAAAAAAATCGAACGACAATTACAGTATCACTGAAAATATAATTTTTTATATTTTGAGGTGATGTAAAAGTTATTTTTTTGTTATAATATTTTCTAAAGTTATTGCAGAAAACATAAAATTTGTGCTTCTAACTAAAATTCTAATCAAAATTTCGAAAAAATCGCTCCGAGGTTCTCATTCCCATCCTACAAAGTAATATTTGTTCCAAATTTCTCAGCTTAAGGTCCAGCGTTCTGTCCTGTAGAGCACCAAAACACATAGAAGCAAATACATTCTCCTTTATCATTAGTAGATATTGCATAGCAAAGGATTCGGAAACCCTCCGCACTTTTGCGCATGCGCCGGGCGGAGTTATTTTCATCAAAATAGGGGGAAAGTGAAGAACGGAAGGGTGATGTTTACATTTTACTGAGCGTGATCTAGCAAAGAACTCCGGAAATGCTCTAATATGACTCATTGCCTGGAACCCCTTTACGGTGTAAAATCGTCCAAAAGTGGTAGTTTCGGAATCCGTTGCTGAACAGTACTATAAAGAGACGCACGCACTAAGCATTACTAAGCTCCATTACAACTGCTATCACTGAATAGATTTTTAAAAAAATTTAAGATGGCACATAAATCGTATTTTTCGGATAATAATTCGAAACTATCGTTGTAAAATACTAAACCCTTCAAGTGAGAAAAACATTAATGACAAAATGTGAGCAGAAAAAGGCGATTTAAGATATTTTGAGAGTTTTTTATGTACGATAACATCTATGAAAAATTATTTTTCATCACAGTTCATTAGTGACGTCTTAATGTGAAAATGAATGATACAATCGAAGGAAAAACACTCTTGAATTTTATTTGCTTACACAGACGCAATCAATCAATGTCGTGCCAATACAAAATAATATTTCCCATGTTTCATGAATGGTAGAATTTTCATTCTTGATTTTCACATTTGAAAACCTATTGAAATCTTGCTGTTGCTGGAAAATTTCAAGTGACTTCCATTTTGTCTCTAAAGTACGAATTAATTTGATTAATAGTTTTTATTAACTATTAATTAAATATTAAATAACTATTTAATTAATAATTCTTCCATTTTTATTCTAAAATGCAGAGCTTTATAGAAAAAAAATGAAAAAGAAGCAGTTTTCGCTTTTACTATCATACAAGAAATTTTGTAAATTCCTAATGCGACGCAGATAAAGTACTTCAAATATTCACAAAGCAGCTGTGATTGGGAGACTTCAGAACGATAGCACACAGGTGTTCTGCTTCTGTCCTTCAAATAAAGATATACCAAATGTGATTTTTAAAAGAAGTACGTGGGAAAAACGCAACTTCGAACCGTTAGATAATGTGTTGTGCAGAGATTTATCCGAATATCGCTCTGTAGGGCGTGAGAAGATAAAAATCTGCCTGGTTTTTTCAGATGTTTCAAGGAAATCTTCATTCACATGTGAATAGAAGGTGGCGTTAATTGTATTTTTTCATTAAATTGGGCATTTATTCGCCAATCGGTCATTCACAACGATTTAATAGATGAGAGACGAGAAAAAATTATCAGCCAAAAGAATGCCAAACCTGGGTGGTATTAAGATTGCTAGCATGTTACATATGGGAAAGCTTGAATACACAGGGTAAAGTCGCTAAATTTGAAACACATGGACATTTTTTAATGTAAATTGATAGAGAAGTAATTTTAATAAAAAAACAAGTTTGTCTAGATTATTTAATTTCAAAACAATAACTTAATTTTAACTTAATTTTTATGGAATACACTTCAAAATAGGAAAATAATAGTTTAAAAAATTGTGTCATCATTTAAGGAAACCGGTTGCTCAGATTGGGCCAATGATTTCCCAAGTTGGAACACCAATTCATTTAGGCATAATTAA
>BGPR01017821.1:0-31872 GCA_013235015.1 Araneus ventricosus | reverse complement strand
AATTCGTCTTAATTATATGAAAAATATCGATTCTTAAAAATAGCTATATCCACAGAAATAATAAAAGAATTAAAAATTGTACAACACATTACAAATGAAGATTAGTTTCTGTTACGTAAAAAATTGCATTGGTTCTTAGATTTTCTGAAAAATTATGTTTTTGACAAATTTTGAAATTTGTATTACTTAAACTATGAAATTTAATATTTTAAAGTTAACTGTGACAATTACAACATTCACTTAAATTAGGAAGAACAGACACGTTCTCAACTATCATTTCATCTTTCGTAAGCTTCATTCATTATTTAAAGCTTAATAAAAAGCTGATAATAAAGGTTAAGCTGGGTCAGCGTTGGAAATAAACGAAAAAGCATCATTTGTGGGAAATTCGTTCTTACCTTGCATGCTTACTATTTATTTTTTAACAATTCAACAGGCAATTAATCGAAGAAAATGTGTTCACAAATATGGGTATTCAGAAATCGATATCAAATTCTAATCAATTTTCTTTTAAAAATTAAAATTTTAAGTAATATAATACAAGAATCTACATAATTATATTTTTGTCTAACAAAAATACTTTCACTTTCGTTCTGTAGCTGCAATGATACTTACCTTTATTTCAGTTTTGTTCCCTAAACTTTGTTCAGTCTATACTTAAAAAAGGCAATGTTTCTGTGTGTGCGCGCGATGTCCAGACGAATCTATCGCACTTACAGCCATGAAATTTGGCACACAGGTAGTCGTAATGGTGACTCAATGCACCTCGAAGCCGGAATTTTAAAATTTAATCTAGAAATTTTTTTATTTAATGTTTTGGGTAATTTTCGGGACGTTTACGGCTGTAGTATCTTTTCTAATGATAGTTGAAGAACAACCAATGCACCATCGTATAGAACAAACAATTTTCGTTCTAATGAAGTTTGTTTTGAATTTCTAAAGTAATTTACTGAATTTTGAGAAATTTTTAAATAATAGTCACTTTTATGGTAATTTTTGATAAGGATTTCTTCAAATTCTCTCATCTGACGTTCTAACAACTGTATAATTTTCATTTTTTTTTCAGCTTATAACTGGAACGTTTCTGTCGGATTTAAAACAAGAACGGTTAAAATATCTTATTTCGGTTTTTTTTTTTAATTAATTTTTCCCTGATCAGTTCAAACAGTTTTTTTTTTCGAGCGAGTTTCTCCTAACGAACCCGGAATGCATTGTTGCAATTTCATTGGCTGGTGCGTGACCTTCCTCACAGAAGGGGACGTAATATGCTTTCATTCCCAGGATGCATTTCTACAATCCGATTCCTTCCGGTGACGTCATTGTTGAAAATCAATAATGTGTATCTTTTGTTTTCAAAACTTTTTCGTGTCATTGTGGGCATTTTTTTCCTCCATTTTGTTGAAGTCCTGATTCCACGGGCAACACCGTGCGCGTACTGCTAGTAGTATATTAACACTGAGAAATTCATTGAAGACTAGAAACTTGACTTGCCAAACATTACAATTGTCATTGGATGACCTGCTTTGATGAACGATACTAATACTAACAATTCTTAAAGAATGATGGAACCACAAAGACGTGGACAAATCTTTTTCGGCAACTTGAAAGCACTCTGAAGAGTATCGAAAAAGCAAAAACAGAAAAAAATAATTGTGGTGAGATTATAACTACTTCTGCTTCGTTTAAACGCTAGGAAGGTGAATTTATAATATTTCGGACACCCTAAAGCCTTCAAAATTTTTCAGAAGGACAAATCCTTTTTCATGTATTAAAATAATAAGGAAGTGCAATTTTAAACGTCATAGATAAATTAATAACGTTATAATTTTAATTCATGTTGGAGTCAACATTTTTTTCCCTGCAATAGTATACCTCCTAATTTCATGCAATCAATTTTTACTAACTACTTACTAATTTTTACTTTTTTTTATTAGCCAATTTTGATTCATGTGAAATAAGTCTGTATATTATATTAAATATATTAACTTAGTTACCAAGGTTGTATGATTTTTATCTGTGTTAACAACAGTTTTATTTCATACTTTGAGTTTCTATATAAAACATATAGGCAAAAATAAATATTATATAATTATTAATTATTTTTATGTGTATGGGTTTTTTTTTCGAATGAATTAAGAGATTTGTACTCATTTTATATATTTTTTTCAAGTATGAGATGAATGGAATGTATTTTTTATTCATCAAAAGTTGCACACAAACAAATGTTTGAATTACTTATTTGGCCCTATTTAAATGATTAGAGTTAAAATGCATTACATTTTCTGAGAAAGCTAAGCAGAATTTCTTTAAAAGCTTCTGAGCTATTTTTATAAAATTTGTTTTTTAATCCTTTTTTTTTCCCTTCTTATGATACCTTTTAGATTAGAGGGTGTCATGATTCATGATGACCATTGTGAAGTTATTTAAGAGGTGTATATCATATTAACTCAAAAATGTTTATATATTATTTTTAGGTTTGTTTCCACCTTTAATGTTTGCACTTCCAGAGAAAAAGTTTTCGAGAGAAAAAATCACATTTTGAAAAAAAAATAGGAGAGGGGGGCATTTTTTGTATTTGCCCTGGGCGCCATTTTATGTTGGTGTTGTTATTGTGGATTGTTCCTAAAAAAAAACCTTTTTCATTTCAGATTGTTTTAAAATGAAAGCTTTTATTTAATTCAGCGCTTCACTTCTACAGCACTATCGGACACATATGCACTTTAGACACAATAAAGAATATTTATAAACCCCTTTGTTCTCAGCACAATCTTGGGTTCAAAATCTTGCAGTCCAAACATTGCAGTACTTTCACTTTTACGTTCTGCTTTCTCAATGGTTGTTACCGAGTATGAATGGCGACTGTTCTTAATTTTATTTCGATTATACAAAAAGAAAAAAAAAAAGAAGTTTATAAACAAAAGGGTAGCTGGTCAAGGGATCTGTAACTGCAATGTATCACAGGAGGCAGATTTTAAAAAAATTCGGTTTACAACAGACTCATGTATAATTAATAGTAAAAACTTGTTAAACAAAAATTCAAAGCAAGAAGAAATTCAACTTTTCATGTTTGGTGGAATTGGTCCTGGTGGAATTCCCAAAATTGTGACAATCAACGAAAAGCACATGAATGCTTCTAGGGACTAATTGTGGGAAAATTAGCATTGATGTGGCTGAACTATTAGGGGAATCGTCTTTTAACTCGACCCCAGGACTCCATGGTGGAATTCTTTCAGGATTTTTAGGAATACCTCCATGATGGAATTTTAGAAATTCCTCCAGAACCACTTCACCACAGGACCAATTCCAACAGAAATTCATGTATGCATATACATTTTATTAATGTTCTTCCACAGTTATCATCACATGAAATGAAAAGCAAAAATTACCTTTTTTTATATTTAGAGGCAAATTATGAAACTATTCAACGTGTTTCTTGAATAAGGTAAATTTTTTTTATATATAAAATAATTATATCCATTATAAAATTATTATTAATATTAAAATTCTATCATGGTGGAATTCCTAAAATTGTGATAATCAACAAAAAGCCAATGAATGCTTCTAGGGACTAATTGTAAGAAGGCTATCTTTGATGAGGGCTGAAAAATTACGAGAAACCAGTCTTTTGACTCGATTGTCAATCCAATTACTCTGGAAAGTCCATGGACTATTTTCTATGTTTACTGGATCATTTGGATTTAATCGCAGAGTATATGAGTTGGACGAGAGTCTAAGAAATTTCTTGGACTTAGGTGTAATAAATCTTTGGCGACGCTTCCTTAATTAATTAATCTCCTTATATTAATTCTTATGGATGGAATTTTAACCTTAAATATTTCATGCTTCAATTTTGCAATATCCATAAATAAAAACACAACTAAGAATTCAATATTGTAAAAACTTTTTATTAAAATTTATAAAATGGAATTTCATGGGTTAATACAAATTAAAAGATAAAATTAGCATGGTAAGATAGTTCAGAAAAGAAGTTTTAAATCGTGAATGTTCCTTATTCATTGTTCTTAAGGTTAAATGGCAATTTAATAATTCTTGCGATACATGCAAGATCTGCTGAATGATTAACCTCTGTCTAGAATTTACGTAAGAAACCATCCCTTTGAAACTGTTGTGCAAAATCATATTCCAAAACATAATTTAATGGTCCACACAAATAACTATCTTGTTCTGCAAATTTCTTGTAATGATTAGGGCTTTGTGCCCAAAAACTCTTCAGAATTACTAAGAGTTCTACGTATTCGAATCTCTCGTTTTTAATCATTCTCAAAATGTTATACAGAATCTCACAAAAAGTATCTTCAGTAACATAAGGCCACAACTTACTTGCAAAGTCAATGAAAACATTTCTCAAAGGCCAAGATAGAATGCACTTAAATACTTCCAATGGAGATTCTCTAAAAATGACTTCCCGCTCATCTTCCGACATTATCGAGAGGCCAAACCTCATCATATCACTACTCACTTCCCCTCCAGTTAAGGCCTTCAACAAACGCTGACTTTTTTCTGCCGGACTTAACGTTTGCAGAACACGCTTCAGCATAAATATGTTGCTTTTCCACACGGGAGTTTCCAATGCCCACGCAGCGAACGATTCCCAGTCTTTATCTGTACTGCTTTCCAACCATTCAATCCAGTGTCTGATGATGAAATATGAGATATCGGAACTTGTTGAACATCGATTTCGTAGGTAACCCTTTTCTATTCTAAGCAAACTATTCCACAGATCTAGAACATCTTCAAACATACAGAAAGTGCAGGCCATTATAAATCTATTCAACGGATTTATATCCCTATTCTTAACCAATAAATTCATGCACTTTTCTCTATCTATAGTTCCATCCCGCAGCCGACACTGCGGGATTGTATCCCTCACCCGACACGAACGAATTTCTAATCCTGCCCAATTCTTTTCGCAAAACATTGCCCACTTTCTAACCTCAAACAGCAAAGGTGCTATGAATTTTTCCAACTTCCTTTGCAAAAGGTTACACGGTATAAGTTTTGATATCTTTTCCGTTACTCTAGATTTAATCTTGTGGTAATCGTCTGCATCTCTCCACTTTAGATCCGAGTCACTAAGCAGTGACATAACAATCTTTTGACAGGACGCATGTTCCAGGGAGGGCACAAAAGATATATCCATGGGCAATGGCAAAGAATCTCCGACACTGAAGAGATAGGAAATATATATATTATAAATATATATATATATACAGTAAAAATAAAATAATATGTACAGATGCGGTACGAAATATTTGAAAAAAATTATTATAAGCAGAACTATTCTTATAGCAATGTCGTATGATTAAAACAAATGAGAATAATACAATGAAACATGTTCAGCATTTTTATTAAGTTAATGAATTTATTAATCAAAATGTCAGAAGAGATAATATAATCAACTGAAATTAAGAAAAAGACTAATTATCACAGTACTACTATTTGGTGACTACATTCTAAAAAAAAGTGATCACTTTCATTGAAACTATCCAACAAGAATGTGTGAACTCCACTCAGAATGTCAAGTCTGACTCGACATAAGAGAGCAAAGGGTTAAAATACCTACCTCAGACAGAGCCAGCCTTTTGCTGATTGGACCTATTGCTCCCTACTGGGTTCCGTGCAAAATACTATGGGTATTTATTTTAAAATTCATTTTACAAAAATCAAATGTAGTTATTCTACTTAAGCACATAAAACAAACACCCACAGAAAGAGGAAAGATTGTTAAAGCTTTGAAAATGCATGCAGATAATATTGCTTATCATATATTTTACCACTGCTCTAGAAGGCATAGATTGTTTTTTGAATGCTGAAGATCGCTTTCATAGAAATAATGTTATATTTTCACCACGTAAATAACAATTTTTAACAATTAAAATAAAATCTTTGCTTGAATATGACAATTTGGAAGACATTTTGAAAAAGAGTGAAGGCGACACTAAACAATTTCCTTTTATGCCCTCTATCATACGCTTGTAGCAACATTGCAGTGAGGCTCTGAGAACTTATTTCAGTTCAAATTAGTAGGTTAATTAAAACCAGGGGCGGCCTGAGGTAGTTCTACCAACCGGGAAAGGCAACAATATGGTGCTCTCCCCCCAAAAAACCAACTTATTTTTTAAATTTTATAACATCTGTATTCTAAATGTCAAACACACTTTTACTTAAAAATATGTATATTTCACCTACTAATACGACTTAATGTTATGGTAAGAATTTTTAAACTTCAGATATATTGAAAACTAGCCGCCTTTGGCGACCAGCTTGTTCGCCGGGAATTTAATTTTAATTGAATGCATTATTTTATATTCAAGGTTCCCTTGACAAAGTTATTGCAAACTTCAAATTGTGATAAACATTTAACCCGTGCTCTTTCAGTATTCTTGCACCTGTTCTGTTCGTAGTCTACTTGAAAGTCAAAAAGGTTGAAAGAGTCAAATGAAAACATGAAAGAGTCAACTAACTGCACCTGTAACTTAATGTCTCAGTGACGGCGAGTCGGGGTGCAGTCACCCCCTACTTTTTTAGAGAAGGTTTAAATTTTTATTTCAGTTTAGCTGCCTGAAACTAGGAATTACAAAAAAGGAACAGAGTTCGGGAAAATTTACTAATTTTTAAACTATATTTAAAAATTTGGTTGTCTACCCTATACTCCCAGTCTTTATTTTATTTCTTTGGCAACGATAAGTTCTTGACTTAATTTTAGCCTTTTAAACTTTATAATTCAGTCAGTTAAAAGCCCGTCTAAGACGAGCTTTTAGCTTGCCAACAATATCTCAGATCTGATTGTCATAGATTTACTAAAGAAAGTTGTTGAAAAAAATCTCATGTAGAATGCTAGAGTGCTTAAGAAATAAAAAATCATGAAAAACAGAACTGATGAATCAAGTGACACTAACTTTCGTTTTGTTAATAGCTTTATTTGTAACAATTACTTTCGTTAAGTCAGGGGAAAATAATGCAAAAGCCACTAACAGAAAAAAAAATGCTTTACCAAATACAAAATATTTAAATATTCAATTCCAAAATTAAGTGCAAAGAAGAAAGAACATTTTTAACAAAAACTAAAGTATTCTAAATAGTTCTGCGTGCATGAATTAAATAAAAAGAAAATAATTCAACAAAAAGATAATAAGAAAAATAAATTAATTCTACTATAACTTCTATTTAATGTTAACCGAGTTCTGCGCGCATGAATCAACATAAAATAAAAAAGAAAGATAGCTGGTAAAGTTGGCTGAAAAAAACAAAACAAATAGCAATAATGTCCGTTGGATACTTTGAAGATCTTATAATTATCAAAAAGATTCAGTGTTTCCAACACTCAGAGAAAAAAAGCAAACACAAAATAAAGAGACAAAAAAAAATGTCAAAAGATTATACTAGGAAAATAAATTAATTCTGGTATTGCTATTAACGAAAGTTGTAGAAAATTTCATTCACATTGGCAAAGTGCTTAAGAAATAAAAAATCAATTGACACTAACTTTCGTTTTGCAAAAGATATAAATATTCAACTCCAAAATTAAGTATGAAAAAAAGAAAGAACCTTTTTAACGAAAACGAAAGAAAAGATCTCCCAGTAGTCGAAAAAAAAAAAATTCTACTATACCTTCTATCCGATACTAAAGGAGGTAAAAGTCAATGAATTCAAATTAAATAAAACCAGCGGGAGTGGTCTCCCCTAAACTTTCTCGTATCTTCCCCAAAAAGTGTCATTTTCCCTCTAACTAGGGTTGCCATACGTCCCGTATACTATTTGTCCCGTTTGCTTCCTAAACTCTGAGTCATTATAATTTTAAAATGACCTGCGCCCATTTTTATGATTATGTGTAAAAGGAAAATGATAATTAAAAAAATAAAATCAGATTTAAAAAGTGTAACTGGGTTAAAAAGAATTAGCTTCTCATCTTTTTTTTTTTATTATTCTACGCGTTCATTTTATTAGATTGCTTAAACTTTATTGATTTTTTTATCAGAGCAAAATAAGCTATTACGTAACCACTGTTTTCATGTTTTATTTATTTAGCACCTAAACGCCCCCGAATCAATGCTTGGCAATTATGGCAACCCTATCTCTCCGCTTGTAGATAAAAAAATTCGAACCTACTGAAACCATGACGGCTCTGCTGAAACCTAGAATGCAATCCTTTGTTTCCGTTAGAGTGCGCCAAGTTCACACTCGCCAAGACGGAAATAGCCTCCCGTCAAACACCGAGCGCCAAATACGTGCGGTCCTGCGTTCGCGGACAGACAGACTTCCCGTGGACGGATTTTGTCCAAAATTTAATAGAATCCTACAAATTATGTGTCAAGTTCACATACCAAATTTCATCCCTGTATCTCTAATAGTTTTCGAGTTCACACACACACATAATTCCAAAATTACGTTTTTCGGACTCAGGGAGGTCTAAAACTTTCATTCGAGATTCGCCAAAATCTCGCGCTCGAATTTTTTGACGATCACAATACTTTCTCTTTGTATGCTTCGTATAGGAGAAAGTAAAAAGAAAAAAAAAAGAAAAAAAACGCTGAACTTAGCTTAAAAAACCTGTCATAACTCCATTTGATATAAAATCATCACAAAAATCCAAACGGTACCGATGGTGTGTATGTTAATTTGTAGACAGACTGCCTGATCGGATTCTCTAGCACGTATCCAAACCACGTGATCATCACCGACTTCGGACGGCTTTTATATAAGAGACTAGCAGTACGCGCACGGCGTTGCCCGTGGAATCAGGACTGCAACAAAATGAAAAAAAAAAAAAAGAAAGAAAGAAACGCCCACAATGACACCAAAAAGTTTTGAAAACAAAATTCAAAACAAAAGTTACACATTATTGATTTTCCCGCTTATTTTTCTTCGCGATAATGGTATATCATTGTCATAATTTTGCTTTGATATTACTTCGTTTTTTTTTTTTTTTTAACGAAATGAACTAATTTTAAAAAAACATACTTTCACATCTTTGTTTTAATCATGCTTTTGAGGTACAATGTTTATTTTTAATCAAAAATAAAATATATATATATGTGATATTTTAATTTTTTAACTTTCCTAAATAATCTTAACGATACCTCATTTTAAATACTTCCACTTTCATCATAATTAACGCACTACAACTTTCTTTTCAAATCACGAGTTTCTGAAGGGGAATTCCCTTTCTTGGGTACTTAAGTGTTCTGCGCATTCATTTCTGCCCTTTTTCACGCCAGCATGTAAGCTTTCAACAACAACGCGCCGCTCGGGCGTAAACTTCTGAATACTGGTCATGGAGCTACATAAAAATTAAATACTTTACCTATGAAGAAATAACGTAATGCCTGAATAAAAGAAGATTTAAGCAAAAATGGTCTCTTCTATGATCAAAATGGACTGCCTTTCACCTTTTTAAAGCCTGATCTTATATATATATAATTTGCTTTATTTCAGCATTGGCATTTCATAATTTCACTATTTCAAGTCAGAACGTTCCGATATTGCTTGCTTTACGACTGCGTCCAGCGAAGGAAGGGAATAAATCACGGCTGTTTTTTTTTCTTTCGCCAGATGGCGTTGCCAGGGCGAAAGTTCGTGCTTCTTCACTATCGGCATTCGGGAAAAATTCTCTGAACCCATCAAGAAATACATTAATTTAAAATCGGAGAAATAAAATATTTTAACCGTTCTTGTTTTAAATAATAATTGATACCTAATATTTAAAAATATAATAATTATAATATATATAAAATATATAAATATAAAATAATAACGAATATTTTAAATAATAATTGAGAAAAATAATTGATTTACTACCAAAAAAATTTTGAAAATTATATCTTTATTAGAACATCGGATGGAAGAATTTTAAGAATTCCGGAAAATTTTATTTTTGAAAAGTGACCAAAAAAGTGAAAAGTGATATCGAAAAATTCAAGACAAGCTTTAACAAAACGTATCTAGATTAGAAACTTAAATGAAATTTTATTTGCATTGAAAGATATTCAATATACAATTTCGCACTTGTTTGCTAAAAAAATATTATCAAAATATGCAAAATATAAAAAAACCAGAGGGAGTGGTCTCCCCTAAACTTTCTCGTATACTTTCCCAAAAAGGTTCTGTTTCCCTTTCTCCCGAGTGGATAAAAAAATTCGAACCTACTGTAACCCAGAATCCAATGACTATCAGGAGGTTTCTCATTGTAGATTATAGTGATTGTAAAATATTTACGTAAAGAATCAAATTCAAAGAGATGCGTAGCGATTAGATGCGAACCGATTTTCCACTCTTACCGTCTCAAGGACAAAGTGGCGTAATCCTTTCTTTATAATCAATACATTGAACAATGATGTATACGCTACAAAATGTTTAATACAGTTCAAATTCTTTAAGAGGGTAATTCCTTCATAACATGTTTGATAAAGATCAATTATGAAAGCACAATCAAAATTAAATAGGATGTATAGAACCATCATAGCACACTTATCGAAAAATATAGTTCTTACAAGCTAGAATAATAAAAGACGCCAAATAAACTTCCGTCGCAAGTTAACCAAAGTTAGAATAGGATAGGATGAAGATTTTATCTCCGGCGTATGCTCCAGAACTGAGTTCCTGGCTGGTGCCGGGTTTAAAAATTATTAGTTCAAGAGTATCACAAAAATAAAACAGCCTTCGTTTCAAGCTGCCTTAAAAAACAAAAAAATGCCATCAAAAGACGGGCTAGAAAAATTGCCGATCCAATTCGGTCAAGAGAAAAAGAAAATGGCACCCTCATAGGAAGGCCGCCATATTCCGTTTTTCCCAAAGTTAGAACCACGCGTGGTTTGAAGGATCAAAACAAATAAAAACCCCCTGCGCATTTTTTTTTTTTTTTTTGCGCAACAGGACCTGGCGAGACGCCCTAAATGTTTGCTTCCTCACAAAATCTCGCCGCCAGAATTGGTTTTTGACAAACTGCCAAGTTTCCGGAGTGTCCCTTCTTTGCACAGGCATTGTACCAGAACGCATGCGCATGGAGTTGAACAAATATGCGATTATACAGACCGACAGACAGTCAGTCCGTTGACGGATTTGGCTCAAAATTTTATACGGACCCCCATTCATGACGATAAAACTGTGTACCAAATTTTATCCATCTAGCTATTCAAGTTTTTGAGTTATAGTGTTCACATGACTTCGGACATACAGACAGACAGACTTCCCGCTGACGGATTTTGTCCAAAATTTGATAGAAAACTACAAATTATGTTTAAAGACTACATACCAAATTTCATCCCCGTAGCTCTAATAGTTTTCGAATTATCGTGTTCACAGACATACAGACAGACATAATTCCAAAATTGTGTTTTTCGGAATCAGGGAGGTCAAAAACGTGGAGATTCGTCAAAATATCGAGTTCGAATTTTTTGACGATTACAATACTGTCTCTTTATATACTTCGTATACGAGAAAGTAAAAATTCTAACAATAATTGGCATTACAAATATATGCTTCAAATTATAAAATCAGTAAATTCATTTTTATGATAAATTATTTGTTAAACTAAAATGCAAATAATTGCCATTGCAACTTATTACTAAAATTTATGTAATTAAGAGTAATTAAAAATAAAATTTATGAAATTATTAAAAATTCATAGTTTAAATATTGTAAAAAAATACTGCTAAGTAAATTTTGATCACACATCAGGCTAACTTTCAAATTTGTAGTCGGGAACAGGTCAGCGGAATTGAACTCTGTTATTGCTCGTTGAATTCTACCCATAGCTAGATATAAAGGCTGGTAACTTCAAGGTCACTAAATTTAATGCGAGATATTCCGCTCTCAAAACAAAAACGGAAATTTGTCGAGTCGATAATTCCTTTAGCACAGAACAGGTCCCTAATACATTATATTTTTATTTGTGAAAAAAGAAATACCGTCGATAAAAAAAAAAAGGTCGATTGAAACAGAATCTTCAAAATATGCTAATTAATAATAATACTTTTGATTGGTCTTTTTTTTTTGTTTAGCAAGAAGTTTCATTTCAACAAGCAAAAAAACTTATCTAGAATTGTTTTCTCAAAGGAGATAAAAAAAACTTTATTCACTTAATACATATGGCATAGGTTTTTGTGGTACGGATGATTTTATTGGACAACACACTCTCACACTGTAATCTCGACAAAAAGAATAAATTAAACATTTCAATTACTACTATGAAAATATAACATAAAGAATTACATAATATGAAATTAAAGTACAATATAGTACACAGCATATTGATAAAAAGCAAACTATGCATATTAAATAATAAAGTAATGTAAATGATAAATTTCAAATTACCATACAAATTTTAAATATAATAAATTAAAATATAGATATTACATTCACATAAATAATTGAAAAAAGATAATACATGAATTAAAGCATAAATTTAACATTAAAACACAAATAAAATTCAACATGTAAATTGAAATGATATGAAGATGAATAGACAAATTAATAGACAAGTAAATAATTTCCCAAGAATAGATGTTTCGTAAAACTGCTGAGAAATAAAAACGATGAGAAGAACAAAATGAAATCTTAAGAAACAATCCAACCAATGCAAATGAAATTAAATATATGAAATTGAAAAAGATAATTGACAAATTAATTGACCAGGAAATATTTTCGGAAGCACTGATGCTTTCAAAAAGTTGATGAGGAGTAAAAATAATGAAAAGAATAAAATAAAAATAAAAGAATAATCGAACCAATAAAAAAAATTAATTAAGCATATAAAATTGAAAAAGGTAAAACACAGATTAATCGACCAATAAATAATTTCAGATGCACTGATGTTTCGTAAAGCTACTGAGAAATAAAAACAAAGAAAAGAATAAAATAAAAATGTAGGAACAATCAAAACCACTTATTTTCCTGAATAAATCACATCTATGATAGTAGTCAGATCTAGACTTCAGGAAGATCAAATAAAATGTTTCTCGGATAGCATCAGAACCAAATTTCAAATCATCTATGAAATTAGTCAAGATTCGTTTCAAATACATATATTTATTACGGAGAATATAGAATATTTGTACTTATAATTAATCCTATTCTAAAAATTACATAAAATCAGTACATATATATCAATTCATTTTAAATATATTGCGGTCATATTCATAACTATTTAAGTTGGCGTAATGATATGCTTCATAGCTTGGATTGTCACTAACTATAGGCTCTAAAACGTGACTGGAACGGACGCCAAGCGTAGCCTCTGGTTTGCAGAGAAAGATCCAGTCCTCTAAAATACTGTGCTTGGTAAGTTACGTTAACGCTTCATTTTTATAGTTATACAGAATTGAAAAATACTGAATAAGATCATGATGCATTTAACAGTTATTGATACATCCCAGTTCAGCATTTAAGTTTTAAAATCAGAAACCATATCCTGTGTAATGAAACTTTGTATTTGAAAAGAAAGTTTGTAAGTCATAGAGTTGTTTCTACAGTCCTAAAACAGTGGCATAGCGACCGGGGAGAAAAGGGGTACAGATGCCCTGGCACTGGTCTTAAGAGGCGTCATCACGGAGACATAGCATTAGTGCGTTCATCTCTTTTTTTAAGCCACACGAGAAGGGAAGAAAAAATGATACCATGTTCCAGTCGCTATTGATCCCTGCTAAACCAGATATATGAAAGGTGCCAGTCTTGGGGAACACCAGGGAGACAAAACAATAGTGAGTTCATCTCTCTTTTTTAAGCCATACGAGGAGGGACGAAAAAATTATACCATGTTCCAGTCGCTATTTACCCATGCTAAACAAGATATATGAAAGGTGCCAGTCTTGGGGGACACCATGGAGACAAAACAATAGTGCGTTCATCTCACTTTTTTTTTCAAGAAAATAAGAGAGTACGGGAAAATGATACACCCCTGGCGCTATTTACCTCTGTTAAACCATTAATGACGACTGGGAACGAAAAATTCATATTACGTCCCGGGTGTCTCTTACTTTCTCTACGCCACTGCCCAAAGAAGAGTCGAAATAAGCATTACTAGGCGCAACCCCCTTTGGGACAAATTTTTGTACCCTGATCACGCGATGGGCTATTCAACTAGTAGATAAATAAGGATCTGGCAAAAATTTGAGTAGACCATCATTACGTCCCTCGCCTTGTACAACAGGTCGTGCCCCCCCCCCGGTCGGCGGATTCTAGCGCCACTCCTGATTAGCATCAAGAGCTCACAACCATTCCTCACAAGAAATGAAAATTGGGTCCAAACTGGCTGAATGCGTAGGGCTGAAGCCTTGGGGACGCTTTGAAGCAAAAATTGCAGTCTTTTCATTTCACTTTATAACGTCTAATGGTGGGTGGCGAGGAAATGCAGAGCCCCTTTTTTTTACACTGATAATACTCGGAGCTATCTGTAGCTCTATCAGCTGAAATGCCACCAAATTTGATAGGGTGACTAATGACGACATGGGAAAAAAGATTCAGTGAAAAAAAAAATAGTTCCGAAAGTCGCTGGTGGAGAAAATGTGGTGCTCTTACAGTCTACACATCTGAGAATTAGACAAATGAATAACAAATGGAACAAAACCACTTTAACACAGCAAAAATGAACTACCTCAAAGGGTTACATAGATGAAGTTACAGCGCATCATAGCAATTTATTCCGTAAAATTACTTCCTCGGCGAGGGCGTGTGATATCCCTTCAATGTGACGACCCCTCTTCTCATGGACCACACATTGCATCCTGTACACAACATTCTCCTTGTCAATTCCCATGGATCTGATCTAACGACTTTTTACTGTGGAGTTATTTAAAGTATAAGGTCTATCTTGGAGGGATCCCGTCCTTGACGACCTTACAGGACAACATATCACGGGCTGTGCTGAGCATTCCTAGTGATATGTTACTTTCAGCTGTCAAGAATGTTGTGTACAGGATAAAATGTGAGGTCCATAAGAATGGTGGTCACATTGAAAGAGGTCTGGTGCTATGGTGCATTGTAATTTCATTTCTGTAACTCTTTGGGGCAATTCATTTGCTGTATTAAAGCGGTTTTGTATTGAAATTTCTTTTCTGTTTTTCATTTGTCTAAATCTTAGTTGTGTAGACTACAACAGCCACATTTCCCCCTATCGGCGACTTACGGAACTAATTTTTTTTCACGGAACCTTTTTCCTGTGTCACCCCCCATTAGGCCCCCTACCAAATTTAGTTGCATTTCAGCTGATAGATCGAGCTACAGATGGCTCTGAGTAGTGTCAGTTTAAAAAAAAAATAACCTGTATACTGCCCCGGGCGACACTTACCCTTGCTATGCCAGTGTTGCGGTGGTCGTTCGTAGCGTACTGTACGAAGCTGCACACTGTCAGCTTGAATTGTCAATGACTATAATATTTTGTACTCTTAAATAATGTTTACTTATTTATTGCACATGCCGACTCATCCACCCTAGAGGGTGTAAGACATTATTTGGGACGGTAAGGAATTAGAATTTAATAACACAATTACAAACATTAGATAAACAAAGTACACATATCAAATAAAAATAAACACATTAAGTAAAAACAAATTACAGCATACCAGACCACCCAGTATGAAATATCTAAAGATATTTCGAAGTTTTAAAAATAAAGCACCGTATCAAATATAAAGAAACAATAAAATACAAATATTTAAAACAAATGTCAGAAAATAAAATATCAATCCTTGTGACATAACCAAATACAAAACGTACATCGAATAGAAAATAAACGCATAAAACAAATTACAATATACTAGACCACTCACTATGTAATACCTAAAATTTCAAAAATAAATCAAAATATTAAAAAGTTTCAAATATATTCCTTTCTTTATCAGGAAGCTCATTACAGATGCACCCAGGAATTCTAAAAATTGGCTATTATTTTATTATCTATTTTATTTCGTGAGAGTAGACATAGGTTTCTCTTAAACTGGACATCCACGATTACTCCATTCCACGCAAATGGAGTGGTGACCCTCCGCACCAATCCATTTAAGTAGGTCACTCACGGGCCACTCTACACAAACCATCAACTACGGGCACTCCGATCTGCAGCTTCAACTACTTTCCCCCGCCAGTTAAGATTTCCTCTAGTGCGAGGGAACTTCACGGCCCCGCTCTCCATGCCCTACCGGTCGCATTTCAGCATTTATGGCCCGAGAATCCAAATGGATTTCAAACGAGGTTGGATTTTCATATATCGACCACACCACGTCAATTCTCATCGGATTTTCATATTGACGACCGGTTCTGGAGTGGTGCGACCGAATTTGGGCGGTGTGGAGTGATCGTGAATGCCCAACTTTATAGGAACATGGGTACCTCGAGTTGCTGGCTGTCAATTTTTCTAAGTGTGAAGTTAAAAAGCACACAGCACCTCTCCTTCGAAAATGTTAGAGGCCACAGAGACTGATGCCAATAGAATTGTATACTTTCTCTGAAGCCTTGTTCCAACGATCAGTGGCTTAGTTGCTCGAGGTCATACACCGTCGACTCGCTGGCCTTTGATGTCCGGGCATTTACAGGCATTTCACCAGAACGGTCGAGCCACCCCAAAAACTCTCGAGCAACGATTCTTTGTTCAACGACGGGATACAAGCGAACCCGTGCGCTGAAGTCTTTCCTCTATACAGGGTTCATACTGTATATATGATAGTAAAATTCAGGAGTTTCTAAGGATTTTTTTCAGGAGTACAGTACAGAAAATTCAGGAGATAACGTGAAAAAATCAATTTAGGGGAGAAGGTGGTAGTGTGGAAATTTTTATAAAATTGGCAAAAAAGTATACTAAATATCAATTCTCCCATCTTTCCCGATTGCAGTGACTCGGAACATGCGCGGTAGACTCTTTCGGAGCTAAGTAAGGGCAGAAATAAGAATTCCGGATTCCATCGGCTTTCTATAAATAAGGAAAAACGGAAACGTCATATTTTTATGTTTTATCATAATTTTATATTTTGCTCTTCGAGTGTAATTTTTCAAGAGACAAAAAGAAATATTAGGATATAAAACATAATTTTCAGGAGTTTTCAGGGCCCTTAGAATAAAAAAGCAAAATTCAGGAGTTTTTCAGGAATTTCAGGAGGAGTACGAACCCTGTCTACAGGCCATAACAAACAGAAATCTAGACTACTATGACGTCACAGAGTAAAGCCTCCTTTCCGTGTTGTTTGCGTATGTGCTTTTTTTGAAGGAATTTCGCTGGATTTTAATGGATTAACTAATACTGAAGTAAGATTTTGGCATTTATGTTAATTTTATAAAAGAAATATACCTTGATGTTAACTTTGATTGCATAAATTGAACATTTGGAATATTTTTGTCTTATTTAACTCACGTGGTGACAACTCTTTTTTGAGGCTAATTTTAGTATCTGTACATTTTCGTTTATTTCATAGTAATATTTTTGTCAATCATGTAAGCATGCCTGAGTACTAGAGACTAAAAATTTCATTCGTTTCTTTAGAATTTTAGTATAGAATTATGGGTACAAATTAGTGTTAAAATGGGTCTGCGGTTTAAGCCTAAATTACGGAGGAAATCAACTCTTTTACCGAAGGGTCGCTTTTTTAGCCGCATTTGCTTGCACTGGAAAACGAAATTTTACGGCTCATATTTTTACCGTACTTCTGAAGTGCAAATAAAATAAATCTAATGCAGTAATTTTTATTCATTATCAAAGATGAAGCAAGCAATTCATAAATAATTATTTCAGATATACTGACAAGTATAAAGTAGCATGCATCCGATTGGAAATGTTTTTACTTCTTAAGCTATAGATTTTTTTCCATTCCGTTTAACTCATTGTTTCCTAAACTTTTTTATGCCATGCCCCACTTAAGCCTTTCTTAAATTTTTATGCTCCTTATGTAACATAAAAGTAATTTTTAATTTTCAAAAATGCAATTTTTGACCAAAATTAACATTATCATCTATATAAGCACATTTATTCTACTCTTCTTGCAGCAAAATTTTATTTTTGTTATCCTGCTGCTTATAGATACGTAGTTCAAAAATTTTAATTTTACCTCATCCTGTGTACATTAAAAAATTATCCAATGCTTTGAAGGGCCTAAGTAGTGTTTCCAATAATAATCACATTATGTACTTCAAAAAAAGAATGTTATCTTCCCATGGAAAACTTATCTGCCTTCTTATAGATGAAATTTATGTAATCCGGGTTTAAATTATAAGAGAGGAAAACTTCTAGGAAAAGCAGAAAATGCCAATCAATCCTTTTTATTTGATACAGTTCATCTGATCAAATCTGTTAGAAATAATTGGCTTAAGGAAAAAACACTAGGGTAAGTTTTATGTTTTCTTTCACCTGACAATTCATCTAAAATCTCTTTAGCTAAGCTCCAAGATCTCAAAGATTTATGAAACAGAAAAATCAAATTTGATTAAGAATGCACCAAAGCTATCCCAGAAAGTTTTATATCCCACTTCTTTCAAAAAACAAAATGTGTTACTGGCCTTAAATATATTTCATGAAACCAATAGTGCTGCTTTAGCGCATGGAGCTGGAGAGAAAGGCAAATATACCATGGGAACGAAGGAATTTATCGATCAGTTTTTAAAATGGTGGAATATTGTTAACATAAAAAATTCCGAGAAAGGTAAAGAGGTTGAAAATTCCCTTTTGTGACCCAATTAGGAGTAAAGATAAAATGAGTATGGTATTTCTGAACAAATTTTATGATTGCCTTGTTTCCTGGAACAACAAATCAACATTGCCATTAAAAAAAAAGAAAAGAACTAGGATTACCGGGTAACGGTGGTAAATTGTCCACGGAAACACAATTTGCCCTTCAAATTTTACCTCAAAATCATTGATAGATATTGTAAATCATATCTTCAAAGAACACACCCCAGAACATATATTATTAGGTAAATTTCAAACAGATAGTCTAGAGGCAAGATTTGGGCAGTATCAACAAATGTCTGGGGGAAATTATAATGTTTCATGTCTTCAAATATTTGAATCTGAAAAAAAGCTAAAAATTGTAGATTGGATAAATTTTCATTCAGGAAAAAAAAAGGGGAGTTTCACATAAAATCTTTAGAAATTTTTGAGGCAACTTCAGCAGAATTTTAAGTAGATGAAGAATTGTATGAGGTGTTCGACACAATTACTAATGTTGAAATATCACCAGAGGAAATGCCAGCATTCATTTATATTTCAGGGTATGTTGCTAAGAAAGTTAGTCAGAAATTAAATTGAGATCTTTCTACATCAAAATTTATTACAACAAAAGGTTTAGAATATGAAATTGATACTGCTTGTAAATATGTATCACTTCTAGATCGAGGAGGCTTGAAATGGCCTACTAAATACACACTAGAAATATTGGTAGAAAGTTACCAAATTTTCAATAAATTAATTTGTAAAGAATTTGAAGAGAAATTTTTAAAAACCAATAGAAATTTTTAATAGCAGCTGTTGGGACATCTGGTTTTTGAAAAAATGGAATTGTGCAGTTCTGTTCCTGAAGTTTCATGTGAATATAAAAATAATTTTGTTCTAATTGTAAAGCAATGTATTTCCATTTCAGCAAATATATTTTTAAATAATTGCACTAAAATTAAGAATGACCAGCTTACAGCTAAAAATTTGAAACGAAAATTATCAACTTTAGGATATTAATCCTTTTGTATTTGAAGGAAATATACCTATTGGGGAACCCGCCTTCTCATAACATATTCGAAAAGGGGTAGTGCATCCTGAAACAGTGCCTCTAAGCTGATGCAGAAAGCTGTTTCTAACATTAAAATTTAATTAGAAATTTATGAAAATTAAATTTTAAAAATGTTATCAGTTTCTCACACTTTTTCTCAAAAGACTGAATAATCCATTATCAAAATTCATGCTTTGAACTGATTTGCTTGCAATTGAAAATTGTGTCAAAGCTTTTTTTTTTTATAAAATGTAAGTTTTTTTGCATGTACTATTTTCACCAACTATTTATATTAATTGATCGTCAATATTAAAAACTCATTCAGTAATGAGTAACTGCCGAAAATCTTGTGCTTCTGTTGTGTTTTCGCTTGGGACTGAACGTTTCCTATATCAACAACAGAGCTACGGAGAGGCTTTCGACTGTGACGTCAAGAATCCAATGTTCAGGCCTGTTGTTTATTTTTTGCGCAAGGCCTCGATACAAGGCATAGTTCAGAAAACGAACCCCGAACCACTGACCATGAGAATAACGCTTGAGAGAGAGATAAGCGATGACGCCGCAACGAAAATAGGAGTCGAAGTAGGGATATGTTTCGGGGATTAGGACTAATACCTCTCCCTTTCTTTATAATACATTTAAATTTCATTGTTGGTGTAAGTTTAGTCAAGCAGAGTAGAAATTGTTGTTGTTATTTACATAATAAAACAATTGTTAGTAAATTGCCAAGTGCGCAGAATTCACATTTAGAATGTTTAGAAAGCCAAAGGAAATTCGAACCTCTAGTCCGAAACATCGTAACGTGATAATGTGTTAGACTTGATTCGTATGTCTTGTTTTCGTCTGGCTGATTGCATCAGCCGTTGCATCCTGTGCATAACAATTTTTACATCACGTAATTTACAGAAAGAATTCTACCTTAAAAACATTATGATGTTAAAAAGGAGCGAAAGTAAAAATTCTGTTTTGAAGTTAATGTACACAGAAAGCACTTTTTTTTATCATAACGTTAACAGTGGTAAAAACACGTGAATGAAAGATCTGATGGAATAATAATACCTACTGGTTGGAATTTCATTACAACGATGAAAAGCACCGCTATCAATAATGTTTAAAAATTCGGAAAAAATTATTAGACTTATAGAAAAAAATTTGTATAGAAATAAAACTGATATTGCTGAAAAGCTAATTCTTTGAATTTTGGTGATGCCAAAATGGTTTTTGTGCGATAACACAAGCTCTAAAGTCAATGAAGAAAAATTTTAAAATTTTGATTAATTTTAATTATTTAAAAATCCAATTAAAATTTTGAAAAACCCTTTCTTGATGAACACCTACTACCGAAGAAGTAACTATGTGCCAAATTTGGTAGCTCTAGGTTCAGTATCTGCCTTGTAACGCGTTGCATTCTGAGCATAACGCTGGTTGCACACACAGCGGAATTTTATCGCGCCGCTCACCGAAAATCTAGTGTTTACACACACGGCGCTAAAATCTCCGTCGTATGAGTCAGCTTTTGACTGTATCGACTATCGGCAGCGTGGTTTCATCAAATAAATAAATTTAGTTTAGCTTAACTGAGTTATTTAAATTACTTACTGCTTGGTGCTGCTTGAAATGAACTGAGAGCAAATTCTAGATTTATTGTTATTCCGTCGTCGAATAAAGAAGAAAAGAAAAAATCGGTTTATTTGGGTTCATCCAATTAATGAAAAAAAGAGGGGGTTGGAGCCTCCTATATATTGTTTGAAGAGTTGAGGAAGGATGATACGAAATTCTTCAATTGCTTCAGAATTTCAAATTACTACTTATAAGAGTTTTTTTTTTTTTTATATTGTTCAATATCGAGTCCAATATTGCACAATATCGAGTCAATATTGTACAATATAATTCAACCTAGTTTCAATAATATACTATTTATTTTCCCAAATCAAATTAAATTACTTATTAGATTACGTAGTCAATGTTAAAAAAAAGGTTATATATATATGTATAATTCTCTGTAAGACGAAAGTTGTTCATCGTATCTGATATTTTGCTTAAACAGAATAATGTTGGCGTGTTCTTTATGTAGTATAAATAAGGGAAAAATTATAATAAAAATATTTATATTATATATTAAAATATTTTAATATTCTGGTGCTAATGGGGCAGGCACTTCAAGAATCTCAACTTTTTTTTTATGACTTTTACATTTTCTAGTACGTATATGTGAGAAAGTATGAACTTATCAAAATCATTTCTTTCTATTTCTTCCAATACAACAAAGTCGCTGCGAATTTCCAGGCTGAAACAAGGCGTTTCTGTCCTTAAAAATGTCGAGCGGTTTATTCCAAAAAACATGCCTTTTTTGGATTAATGAAATTAAAAATTCATTATCTATAAGGTCAGACATCTTCACAACAGAAAAAAAAAAACCAATAGATTCCAAACCAACTTATACAAACAAAGATGCAAATCACACTGAGCGAAACAAACGCGGTAGAAAAACCGCCGTGTGTGTAAGCTCTCATTTGACCACGTGCGCCTCTACTTGGATGGCGACGGTAAAACTTCCGCAGATGATAGTGGCAGTCCGCGACTGCATATCTACCGCACGCGGTAAATAGTCCGCGCGTTTATTTTTCCGCTCACTGTGTAAGCTCTAACTTACATCAGTGCACTACTGTTGGAACGGCAGCGCGATAAATTTTCCGCGCGATAAAAATCCGCTGTGTGTGTAACCAGCGTAACGCATCACACAATTTACAGAATGACTGCCAGCCTGAAAATATTATCATATTAATTTTATCTCTCAGTGTTACTGAGGGTTTCTGGATAAATCCTTAATCAAAAATAAAGAGTTGTGTCGCCCAATAACTGTTGGGGCATTGACTCATCGCAAAGATAACATTGACATTACAGTCTTTACTGACGTTATTTCAGCAAGAAACCATATATTGAGGTATATTAATTATGTTCAACTGGAGACAGCATCGGGTTTTTAGAAACTTACCCAGTTAACTCCCAAGATTAAATTGAAGCATAGATTTCAAAAAACTTCTATTAAATCATGTTTAAAATATCAAGATTAAGATATCTGTAGAGTAAAACTAAATTCCAATTTTTTAAAGAAAAATATAAAAAAATTGATAAGAAAAAAAATTTCCAAACCTTTTTAGCAAAAATATTAAAAGATTTTCAAAATACAGTAAAATATCAAAAAAATAAAGATAACTTTCCAATTCCTTGCATTACCGGAAAAATTAATCAAAGGTAAAATGAAAAATTTCAAAGTGACGACATTTTAAATTCAAAATTTGGCTAACTTTTGGTCTATACCCCGTGAAAATTGTTTAAGGGCTTGGGAATACCTAGTGACTTGCTAGACAAAGCAAAAAATAGAATGGAAGGCAATCAGTTTAGCCACAGAAGTGAAAATGCAACTGTCCTCACATGAAGACGACGTGCATTAATGGGTTAAGGTGGCATTATGAAGCAGCATAGTCCCTGTCGTTACACAGTATCTTAAATGAGGATCGATGTGACAACTCTATCTTCCAAGCGAGTACCAGTTTATTCGAATTTCTACACTAATAGTTTTACAGATGAATAAGAAATTTTTGCTCCTTTAAAACGAACGTAGAAACAGAAATTTGTAATTCATATACAAACAAGTAAAGATTAATGAAAAATTTTCAAAAAGTCAGCGACACAACATATGTGGTAGTCGTTTGCTGAAGGTTAAAAACATACTCTGCTAAGGTCCAGTTAATAGTTCAAGATTAAACTATTATGCGAAAACGGCGACGCACTCTCGCAGATAACCTTCTAAAAATTGTTCTTTGGTCGCGTCTGCTCAGTCGTGACAAACAAAAACGCATCATATCTGTATTAACACCGACAGACCGTGCAGCGTTCAACAAATAGCGACGATGAGTTTTCTGGGGTTCAATATCCAAAACATGACGTAGTAAGAAAAGATTGTGAAATATAACAGGTGACAGTAAAATCAAATCACTTATTCTTTTGTACGTAGTTTTACCTGCCCATTCTCTATAAACTTCGAGCGCCTTAATAAATATATTCACAGCCGCAGAGCAAAGTGCAGGGAATCTACCTCTCTCTAATAATATAAATCCCTTTTGGCCTGGTGTCATGCTATTCCATATGTGCTCCCCTTCATCAATTAAACACAAGGAGCATGCAAGCATAAAACGTTCTCTTATGTCCACATTTTGATTTTCAACCAGCGCCTTCGCTGTCTTCTGGTGATCTATTTGTCCGTTATGTTTCCAGAAAAATCTAAAGCACCCACTGGCGTCAGTAAAGAAGCCAGTGCATTCTTTCAAAACTGAGCCATAGCTTTGCTTCCAGTCACTCATTTGGGAAATCATAGGCCTCATAGAACATTTTAC
The DNA here is from genome assembly GCA_013235015.1 of Araneus ventricosus. NCBI lineage: Eukaryota > Metazoa > Arthropoda > Arachnida > Araneae > Araneidae > Araneus > Araneus ventricosus. Next base: position 7,775 of record BGPR01017821.1, on the reverse strand, counting down.
CGCGTTCTTTAACACAGGCGGCAAAGACAACTTCGATATTTTCTCTTCTGTCTTTGTTTCAACTGTACTACGAAAGTGAACTTTTTTGGATGATGGAGCAGGTAGAACATAACTGTTTATTAAATCCCTTATCTCAGGGTTATTGAGTACGGTAATAGCAACTTCTGCCGCAGACATTTGCAAAAGACTAGGTAAGTTGTCCTCATTCATGGTAAAAAAGGACGGATTTCTGTAAGAAAAAACATAAAACATTACAGGATAATGGAAATAAACAATTCGTCGCTTAACAAGCAACACCGCCTGATATGAACATAAGACCGAAAGTTGCAACTAAATGTGAAAAGAAAGAAATGTTTCAGAAATATTCGTTATTGGTTACGAAAAATGGAGCATTTCCTTCCTCTTTGAAATTTGAAAAAATTGAGATAGATGGTGTTGTTTTTTAAGCGACGAATTATACATGGTGATAAATACGCAGGCCAAACTTTAACAGGTATACTTATAGGGGAAATAGAGGTAAAACCCGGTAGCTAAGACTCAAAGGCCTGTTGGAGCTGAACTATTCAACATAGAGCTTGTCAAATTTTATTCAAATATTCAATTGTAAGTCATATATTAATTTTAGACAAATATTAATTGCTTGTCAACTAATATTTTCTTAAACGAAGAACAATATATCTTTCCAAAAAAAGACATAGTTTCACTATTTTTAACAATGTTTTGTTTTCCTTATAGAAAAAGTCAAACCACCTGGTTTTACTCCACTAATTAATTTCCCCCCCCCCCCCACTATGGGGTAAAACCGGGTGCACATGTTAATTTTATGGGAAATTAGGAAAACTCGATTTTCAGAGGAAAAAGACAATTTAAGAATATTAGTTACAAAATTCACATGTAAAGAAGTTGTCTTCTTTTTCTGCACCACTGCAACTTTCGTGGGCCCAGATACAACAGTTTCTACATTAGATCCACTCTTTGCATTTATTTAAATTAGAAAGTACATCATAAAAATATAATCAAACAACGTTTGATGTGCTTTTATAGTCTTCATCGGAAGTCATCAGTACTGTCTGGTCCGGACAGCAGGATAACAGAGAAAGACGATTTATTCACGAATATTCCGTAAACACGAAGCACAGGTAACAGGAACAATAGCACTTATACAGATTATCAACACAGACAACAAATCTCAAGTAATAACAGTAACGGCACTTCCGGATCTAGCAACACAAACAGACAGCAATTCACTAATAATGACAGTAACAGCACTTTAAATAGCGCTAAGCTCACACTGCAGACGAAACTCCAAATGATTCCTCGAAGGCGTTCGCACCCCAAAGACTTCCCTCGTCGAATCCTACCGCCGTGTATTTATAGTGTTCCTGACAGGCCGTGACGTCACATGGAAATCTCTGGAGAAATCCGAATCTCGGCTCTTAATAGAGATATCGAGACAATCACATTTTCGGGAATCTTCGATTTGTCGCCAAGGTCAGGGGTCCAGGCCTGGCCTCTGCCCGCATTCCATACTATTTTCTTTTGTAAACTTTGAAATTATTGTTTATCCACCTTTTCGAATTTATACTTTTATCTGGTTTCATTTTCTCTTGTTGATCCTTCTTTTATCTTACTGTATTTTCATTCAGGTTTATAACAAGATCACCAGGTTGAAAGATGCTCACTTGTCATGTTTCAGAGATAAGAGGCCCGCTGAGACCATGCGCTCCGTCAAACTTCTACCGCTTGTGTCATCTTACTGTATTTAAAGATTGGATTTTCATCTGACAAAAACCTTTCTAATTTTAAAAATCATTTATAGGATTTTTCGAAGCTGGCGTACCGAAGACGTTTTACATATTTTTTAAAACTAGAGAATTGATATACAAAAAAAAAACTACTAAAAGTTTGTTTCATATTCTATCTTTTCTACAACTTACAACGGCCGAAATACAAAAAGCTAATTGTAGCAATTATTTTTTTAAAAAAACGTAAGAAACCTTGTGAAATAATGTACTGAAACAAATTAATTTTCAATATACTTTTACTTCATTAGAGAAATTTGGAAATGTGTCTGCATGCATATGATAGAAATATTTTTACTCTTCACGGGAGTATTCAGGATTTTTGAAAAGGGGTCACAAACACTCCTGTGGAAGCAACATTTCCTTGGATGCTGACAGCTATGTGGAGGCAAACGTTATAACTAAATATACATATTTTTCAACATAAATGGCAACCCGCATATTAAGGTTTTTTTTTTTTTTCCCCTAATACAGTGATACATCGGTTTCCGTATATAATCCGTCTGAAAGACGAAATCCGAAACCGACGCAATTATTTCCGTGTGAATTAATATAAATTCAATTACTTCGTTCTAACCACTCCAAAATACATACCAAAAACACATTTTATAGAGAATAAATGTAGCGTTTAATACTAAATACAATAATCTATATATATATAAAAGAGAAAGGGACCCACTGACTCATCACCAAATCTCCCAAACCACTAGGACTAAAAACTTGAAATTTGGCAGGTGGTTGCTTCTTGGGTAGTAGGTGCTCACCCAGAAAGGTTTTTTCAAAATTTTAACTAGAATTTTAATTAATTAAAAATTACCTTACATTTATACGTTTTTCCACAATAACTTCGGAGCATATTATCGCACAAAAACTATTTAATATCATTGCAAAGTTTAAAAAAATTAACTTTTCAATGACACCGATCTTATTTCCATGCGACATTTTGTTCAATTTTAATTCATCGAGACATTTTTGAGCGAAAAAAATCGACGATAACAGAAGTAAACGAAAACCGAGGTATTTCTGTATTTGGTAAAAAAAAAAAAAATGAATGTGTGTTTAGGAAAAGATATACAGCGAACAATCCATCAAGCATCTCATTCACTTGATGGATTCAATTCCAAATTTGATACAGATGTACCATGTGGGTATGATATCCACATACCAAATTCCATCCACACGCAGGCAGATATAATTTCAAAAAATGATTATTTATCTCTTCCATTCAGAAAGGTCTAAAATCATCAGAATCTCGACGATTATACTCTTCTCTCAAGGGTGTACACATAATCTTCTATGTATACTACACACTCCAGATAGTATAATTTCCTACTAAATTTTTTCCATTAAATACCTTTAGATATAAAATGCTTTTGTTTTGTCATTGATTATTCTTTATAAAGAAGAATACTAATAAATAGATATTTATATTATTATTTTCTTAACTAGATTATTCATATGAAACTCATCCTAAATATCTACTAATAATAAAAGTGAAAGTCTGTGTGATTGTCTGTTGGCGGTCTACAGAACAGACCGTTGAACGTAGAGCTACCAAATTTGGCTAAGACATACTTTGGATGCTGAAGATGTGCACCTCGGAGCCGTTTTTAAAAAATTTCGATTCAAATTTAAATTCTTTAAAAATTAAACCAAATTTCGTCGTTTTTTGCCACTAACTTCTGAATCAATTGACTGACAAAGAAATTTTTTTATGTCATTTTAAAGAGCAAAAAATTATCTTTCCAATGATACCAGTTTTATTATTGCAGAAAATTGTATCTATTTTTTATAAATTTGTAAAGTCATCGGAATTTTAAGGTCGCTGGTTGCGAGAGTAGAAATTGACGTAGGGTAGGCGAGGCGTAGTAGCTGTAATGGCCGCGGGTATCTTCAAAACAAAATTATTATTGATGTAATCGCTTTGGCAGTACATATACTAAAATTGGAACGATACAAAGAAGATCAGCATGGCCCCTTTGCAAGGATGACACGCAAAATGGTGAAGCGTTCCACATTTTTAACACTGATCTGAGAAATGCGCTTAAGCTCCTAGCCTTAAAGAGTTTATTCTAAATCTAAAATTAGCCAAAAAAAAAATTCTTTGAAAATCTCCTTAATATTAAAAATCACTTCATGTAAATTGTAAGCGCTCCAGATCAATTTTATATAAATAATTCCTCTCTTTTCAGCATTCTTTGCCCCGCCTCCAATTTTTTTGCCTATATCCCATGACAACTGCTTTAAACGTTCCCTCACACGGACTCGATAGCGCAGCGGTTATACATCTTTCTCCCACTATTTCACCTCGGATTCGAGTCTCGCATGAATTTTGCCTTCGTCAGAGGCAACAAATACTTCGTCATCTTTTCCCCCTCTTTTTTGCACACCTAAAAGGAAATATTAGATTTAAATTGTTCCAATACTCTCGTTTAGCTTTTGCTTATTTCATTTAATACTATTTTCTTAGTAATTTTTAAACTTTTTTTTTTAGTTTTAAAATTCTCTCATCTAAATGCTTCTCAAATTTTACAAAATTTTTCTCCACAATGCGAACCTTTTATAAAACAAAAACCTTTTACAGAACAAAACCTTTATATTAGCTTTTATAGAACCTTTTATAGAACAAAAATATCAGCGATTAATTAAGCCTAATACATAGTTTTAGAATGGTAAGTTTGGTTTTATTAACTATTATCCAAACATATACCTGTTTTAGTTCACTTTTTATCATTTGCTATTATTCGACAATTTGCGTTTTTATAGTTTATAGATATTCAATTTCTTAGTGTGTGTTTGTTTTGTTATACACAGAATAATTATTCAAGATTTGTTTTTTTTTATTCATGCATTTCAATTCAATAATTTTTTTTTAAATTTATAAATGGTTGCTTTTATTGACTAGATTTAAATAGTTATCATGAATTTAGTCTTGCGTTTCATAAAATGCAGTCAATTCTCTTTTTTTTTTTTTTAGAAAAAATTTTGGTTATTTTGAGTTTTAATATGTAAATAATTTTTAGCCGAGAAATTTAATTATTGTACTTCAAATTTTTCATTACTTATTATCTTTTCCATTTTTTAACACTTAAATATAAGGGATTAACTCAAAGTTCATTATATGCAAAAACATACTGTACATTTTCGTTTTGTGTATAAAGAATTAAAATTCAGTTATACTATCTAACCTGTTCACTGTTTGTGTTTTTAAATTCATTTCTTTGTCCTTATTGCAATTATTGCTTTCAGCTCACAAAAATTGAAATGGTGAAAATGTCAGCCTTCATTGCCTTATTACTATTAATACAAGAGTGGCGAACCAGCTGGTCGCCGTAGGCGGCTAGTGTTGATAATAAACTTTTTTCACATAATCTAAGTGAAAGCTGAAAAAATTTTCTAATTTCTTACCAAGGGCATTTTAGTTTAATCTTCTTCATATCATTCCAAATTTATTAAAACTTATTTTCCATGTACTTTGAAGAGTTATATACAAACTTTGTTGAAATTCTCTGCCCCCTCTCCCCCCCCCATTAAGTGCATCGAATTTGGTGATGAAACTGTATTACCCCAACCATCTGATTTTCACATACTGTATTGTCTTTCAATATTGATTCCTAAAGGTGTTTTATTTTGCTTGTACACAGAAAATTTATTATAAATTATTTTTCTTATTTCTGTCAGATATAGTATACGCCTAAACTTTTTTTACTAGCTTATTAAATAAAAACTAAATTAATATACACCCATGCTTTCATTATTTTTTACACAACTTTAATTCTTTTAGAAATCACTTTTTTGAATGCATTTACATTATCTGTTAATCCGATAAGCTGTATCCCAATAGATCAAGTGAAAATTCATTTCTATACAAACAATGTGAACTTAAAATCTAATCAAAACTTATAAATAATGCTTAATTTATAACTATTGGATTAAGTAAATAAAATAGTTGTCTACCTAAATGTCAGTTGTCTTTAAATTATTTATTAACTATGATAATGTCTAGATAATTGTGATGAGAAAGAAAGGAAATTATTCTTAATTACAAGAATTCTTATATTATAGTACAGTAAAAGCTTAACTAATCGGCATGCTCGGGAAACACCGATTTCCGGACACCTGAAAAGTCCGGGCAGTTGAGTGTGCCGGAAAAATGGGGGTAGATTGTAGCCTTTTTTTTACCGATTCTGTCCCTTAACCTTTTTTTTTTTTTGGTTGTGGATTTCGTTTTTAAGTCTCGTTTTCCGGCGAAAGGTGAGGAACTTTTTTTATTCTCTCTTTGGTTCTCACTTTTGCTTTTGAACCCCTCCCCCCCCCTTAAAACAAGTCTGTGTACGTCACTGTACTGTATATTGCTCTTTTTTTTCCCTTCTACGCCCCTCCTTGCTGGACGGACATTCCAGAAATAAATTGTCCGCGTGAATGGAACTGCGCGCGCATGCTAAATTTTGGCGCGAGGATATAAAATTTTTAGAAAAACTCATTTTGTAATTTTTCCGGATACTTGAATACCGGAAAATCGAGAATTTACTGTAGCTACTAATCTATTGCTTATGCAGCTAGATTTTAACTAACCCTTCAGAAATCTACATTCATGTTTTCACTAAACCGTTTACAGACCGAATTCAGATCCAGTTTAATTTTTAATTACTTTTTTGCGTATTTCACCTTCTAATGCTTTAGTTTAACGATATATATCATTAAAATATGAATAAAAAAAATTACATATATATATATATTTAATGTTCCCAATTGAGAACATTGACCACTTCTGATTAAGCTCATATACTAGATATTGAAAAGGAAAGCATTGATGATCAGACTGAATTCTTTTTTAATAAGCAAAGTATTGTAAAAAATATTTTTATAACTAGGCACAGATATGAATTCACTTGAAAGTTTATCAATTTAATTGAATAAAAAAATTATTTTGCACAAAAAATTGCAAAAAATGAACCTATATAATGATATCCTATGGCACTCTGAGATGTAGTTCAAATACAATACCCTTTTTTTTTTTTTGTTCTTATTGTAATATAATCTTTATTTTCTCAAAATTAAGCATATTTATCCGAGTTGTTACAATAAGGCAATGACTATCAGTTTTCAAACCGATAACTTTTGGTCGTGTTTGAGTTCCATCCTTCTTTGCCCCAGTTTGTAAAAGCATAACACATTAGTCACCATGACTCACGCCTGAAATTTTAATCATCTATGTAATTAAATTAGATGACCCCTTCTCTGCTATCTCTTAACTACAGTAGAGGAGGGGTCAACTAATTAAATAGTAGGTATGAATCATATTTGATGCATGTGCCGATTAACCTGATAATTGTAGCTGCTAGACAAAATTTCAGTTGAGTAAGTTGGTTGTTTCCTGTGAGTTGCTGTATCCAATGACCATCCAGAAGCAACAGCTATATTTAGTACATTTGCAAATAAAATAAACCACTATTTCTTTTAGTGAAGCTGTGACGGTATTTTTTCGCATTTTATACAACTGATAAACCCCACCCACACCAGAATTATATTTATGAATCCAATTTTGATAGTCTATGTGTACCTTTCACTTCTGTGCATGACAAATATCTTTTAATTATCTAGATTGGGAAATGAAAATATTAATCAGAAGAAACAATCACCATATATCATTCCGGCAATATATAAATACTTATTGAAACATTTAAAAATTTCCCCCCCCCCCCCAGATTATAAAGAAAAATTAATTTCTTTTCCCACCAAAACTAAAGCATTAACCTTTTCACAACAGAAGGGGATTTCTTTTCCTGAATTATAAGAGTATTGTCCTTTCCAGTTTGTTGTCAGTGGATACTCACAATAGAGAAATTCCTTCTTTCACAGAATAGTCACGACTGGCAATGTTCCCAATTGGGAACATGGAACTTTAATGAATTATAGCAAATATGTTTCTTATTTATATAATTATATTTTATATGTCATTAGTAACGTGGA